>JAOSBM010000206.1:27365450-27403218 GCA_027568955.1 Erythroxylum tenue
CTCCTCCCATACAGTGCTTCATAAGGAGCCATCTGAATGCTCGAATGGTACGAATTGTTATAAGCAAATTCGACCAACGGCAAATATAAATTCTCCTTAATTTATACCTAATTTTTATCGATGATATAAGTGAGCTTCAGAAAACTTATAAACATATAATTCTAAGCTACAAAAATGCTTAAATGTAACAGAATAAAATAAGAATAAAAGAAAGTAATTGATTATTACCAAAGAAAATCGTAAACTACGCGAGATACATCGAAATAAGAAAGGTGAATTATAAAGTAAAGAAAGTTTAAAAAATAACAAAGTATGTTTGAAATGGGTTGATTATTTTCTCTAAAGATTGATTTTTTTTGTACTAAGATTATGTTGGTTTTAATACTATGTCTTATGTCCCTTGACATCATGATGTTGGTGAATTTATTATCCTTTCATCCTTAAACAATTTTTTTTATTTATAACTACCCGCTTCCTTATATTTTAGCTAACTGTCAGCCATTATTCATGTTACGGACTTTTGTAACTACTCAACTTCCTAACTTCCAACACTTAGCTATGTTCATGTTAACTGTCTTTCACTATTTTCTTAACTTCCATATTACGAACTTCTACTTTGAGAAACTTCCTAACTTTTAGTCCATTCCCCTATATTTTAACTAAATGCTAACTGTTACCTTTTTCAAAACATATAATAATTATGTATTAACTGTTTGAGATTCTTGTATCCTAGAATTCTCCATTGATTCCCATAGCTGTGAATTCTTTGGCCAAATAACTTTTAAAACTTCTAATATTTGGGCTTTTCACATTCGGGGAAAATGGGCTGATTATTTTACGTTATCAAAATATTTTAGATAAATAATTTATTCGTAAAATATTTCAATTTTTATCATTTTACAAAATAGGAATTAAAAATATTATATTAGTTAAGAAAGTAAAAAAAATGTTAATTTTTTTATATGTAGAATTTCTTTACTTTTCTAACATGTATAATTGTAGTGTTCCATGAAAATTTACTAATAAAAAGTACACCAAAGCTATTATAGCCTATGAAAGAGTAAGCATATAAGTAATCAAAGTGGCTACTAACTAAATGAGTATGCAATGCAATGGTTAAATTTTTGTTTTGCCTTGCCCTTTGACTATAATAATAGAAAGGAAAGGACCGCGTAAAGCTCGTTTTGATTTGAAAGAAATAAAATTAAGAATCAAATGAAGTTATCAATATATTGAACCTATTTTGCATCTTTTTTGACATGTAAAGTATAAAAGAAGATATTTTGATTAACTTTTAGGATAAAATTTTAAAAAATGAACTTTATTTAATTTTGTAGTATTAGTATAAACTTTAAACAATGACGCTAAAATGTTTCAACTTTCATTTTTTTCGTAAAAATAACTTGTCATTATACTTCCAATTAATGGTATTGATATAGCAAGCCGCATTAGTAAAACCCTTTCTCATATTATGACACACTTAGACTAAAACTTATATGTCAAATATAATTTTTAAAAATAAAAATACTCAAAATATCTTAAAGCCTAAAATCCCTAAGTTAGGTAAATCATAATAACTATTACCGCCTCTTACTACCACACTCTAAGTATCAATCGCCACACTATATCCATATTACCACCACATTATCAATGCACCATTATCGCAAGCTTGGTTTAAACACTGCCGCCTCCCACTCTATGTCTCATTCCCATCACACCATTGAACAAAGTATTATCAAATGAAGAGGGTTTATCCTTCATTCAATCTTATTTTCACTTTCTCTTTCTTTATTCTTGTTGCTTATTTAACCTTTAATTTTCTGTTGGTTTTACGACATGCCAATGTTAGGCCTCGTAAAGTCACTAAAATATATTCATTTTTCTAATTTAGTTTTTGGACTTCTTGATTTTTCAGTATCTTTTCTATGGTTTGAGTTTAGCTTCTCCTATTGTGCATATATTCCAGCAATGTTGCCCATCTTTATAATTATTTTGAGATTTCATATTAATCCTTAATATGCGTCTTAATTTTTTCATTTAACCTATAATGCTCATGTTTACCTACTATCTATTTTTCCCAATTATATTAGGTCAAAATTTGCTAAATGGGTTTGTTAATTTAAGCTTTAATGGATCAAAGGTTCCCATATATGTCTTGGCATTTCAAATATGGTGATCTTCTAAATAAATAGCTATGTATTTACAAAACATTAGTACGTTTCATCTTTATAAACCTTGATAGGAGAGGTTTTTGATAGTAATTGAAAAGTGTATTTTAGGCCATATAAAAGAGTTACGTCACAATATTCCTACTTACAATATGTTAATACTTCCAAATTTGTTAATTGTGTTATTAAGGAGAGGGTTTTGATAGTCATTGAAAAGTGTATTTTAGGCCCTACAAAAGTTAAGTCACAATATTCCCACTTGCAATATGTTTATAATTCCAAATTTGTTACTTATGTTGTTGAGAAATATTGATACTATACAACTTAATGAAGCTATTTTTTGAGGTTATTAAGCATTTTAATTATCTTTTTTCATTTAGCCTAATATCATTGTAATTTTATTTTAGCTAGTTAATGTTACCTTTTATTACCAATTTATGATTGTTTTGTTGCATACCTTTTTTTTGTAACTGTTTAATGCATTGTTTCTTGACAATTTTTTTGATCATACTTACGGCTTAAAGAAATTTATATAGGATAGTGAATGTTCACATGATCATTTTAATATGTTTGCTTGTTGTCCCTTTATACCTTAAAAATATAATTTGGATTTTCCTTTAAGACACTAAATAATAAAACACTTAATAGGAGGGTTGGGATGGAGCAATAGTGTAACGCCCTAACATATACTCTAGAAGTATTATAGCATGTCTAGGGTGTATTAAAAAGTGAACATAATGAATTAAGTACATCATAGTAAGAGATATAAAGGTACTTAATGTAAAAGACAAGGGTAAATGGATAATTTGAAATTTAAGATTGAGCATAATGCATTCCAAAGAAAACTTACATATACATAAATGACTTGTTTGCATATATATTGCTCATATGTGTACAGTATGATTATACATGTGTGATTTTGACACCCTTCTAATGGTGATTAGTTATAACTTACATATATGAACACGGATATAGATTTTATTACTTGAAATGTATATCATATGATTTGTTAATATATGAATTGTGAAATTTGCAAATGGTTAAATGGAATGTTATAGTTTCTGCTCTTTTGTCTTAGTTATGGATAGATAGACATGCCTATAGGGTTATAGTGCAACTACAATAGTTTGAGACCACCAGTGTCCGTAGTTCGATACCTTCGCATATCTATAATTCGATACCTTCGGGTATCTATAGTTTGATATCTTCGAATATCCACAACACTCGTTATCTACACCCATAGAAAATGTGAAGTCTTAACACAAAAAGGAAACTTAATAGTCATAAATAAGAAATACAACATGACAATATGAATAATTGGTATTGATGAGCATTTGTGTTGTTTGTAGTGTTGAATTATAATTATGTGTAATTATATTGATAAATTGTATCAATGAGCTTTGAATATCAATTTGGCTTATAAATGTGCATTTTCTGTATATGGATAATATGTTGAAGCATATTGGCATTATATACTTTACTTAAGTATGCCATCATTATTCATGAGCATTAAATATCAATGTTTAGTTCATGAAGGTAAATTTATGGTATATTAATTGTGATATTTTTGAATATATGTGATTGGTGGGTGACTGCTGTGAGTGGTCATCCAAACTAAGTGTTTTTCCCACTGAGCTTTCAAGCTTAGCACGAGTGTTAATCTGTGTAGGTCTAAGTCATAGGAGTGAGGTACATGGAACATCTGCAGGGACCAAGGCCAACAAATAGAAGAAAAAAAGTACTTTTGGAATATGTTTTTAGTTATAGATGATTACATATGTAATGAAGAAAAGAGATTGTATGTTTTCTTTTGGATTTCCATGTAAGTGTAAAGATGTATTACTACTATTAAATGATAATGTTAAATGATTTGAAATTTTGTCATATGTATATGTATAGTATTGAATAGAATTATATACCTTGAATGTATGTGTAAGAATTTGGTTAATATTTATGTGGATGTAGGTTCCATATAGGGGTATTACATTTTGTAGTATCAATGTAAGGTTTAGGTAGTTATGACCAATAAAAGTATAGTAATGTGTGATATAGTTTGGTTTTAATGTTGGCCTAATGTAGATTTCCTTGTTTTCTTATAAATAGTAGAGATGGAAAGACCTCTTGAAGTTAATGAGGAGTCAACTAATAGTGTGGTGGGGAGAGACCAATCGATTTTGGGTCCTCCTTAGCCTCCAAAGACTGCATGATAGAATGCTATCAGTAGATCGACTAGCTTATGACATGCGTGTGATTAGTCTATTGGGCTATAGTGTATATGTGAATAAAGTGTATAGAGATTGCTCTATTTTGCAGCTGATCTGATAGAGATACTCGTCCATGAATTTGAATTGATCTTGGGTATGAATTGGTTATCAAAACACTAAGCTATAGTTAATAGTTGGTTGAAAAAAGTTGTGCTTAAAGATTCTGATGGTTTAGAAAGAGTGGTGCATGGTATTATGTCTAATAATTTGACTAATGTAATATCATCCATCTAAGCAAGATGACTACTTAGAAAAGGTTGTGAGGCATATTTGGCTTTAGCACTTGATTAAAAAAGTGAGAAGGTGAACTTGCGAGACATACAGGTAGAAATGAGTTTCCTGACGTGTTCCCAAAATAGTTACCAGGCTTGCCACTTGTGAGGGAGATAGAACTATCTATTAAGATTGTATCTGGTATTGCTCCTATTTGAAGGGAATCTTATAGAATGTCTCCTACAGAGTTAAAAGAGATGAAGATTCAATTACAGGAGCTTTTGGACAAGGGTTTTATTTGGGCCAGTGTGTCAACATCGGGATACAGGTATGAATTTTGAGGATGAAATTTTTTTAAGGGGGAGAGAAATGTAATGCCCCCAACGTATACCCTGGAAGTATTATAGGATGTCTAGGGTGTATTAAAAATGAACATAATGAATTAAGAACATCTTAGTAAGAGATATAAACATACTTAATGTAAAAGGTAAGGGTAAATGGATAATTTGTTTGCTTCGATATGGACATATATACTTACATATGAAATATGTATGGAAATTTTTTGATATGTTTGCTTGGATTTATAAATGTGATGCGAGGGGAATTCATAAAAGAAGCATTCCATAAGTAAATGGGATGTTTTTTGGTTAAATTGGATGTATTTTTGTGTTGCTCTTTTATGATAAGATCGAAGTTAGTTGATTTGGGATGTGTACCTCGTTGAATGGATAGGTTCCACTGAATAAACTTCTGTAATTTAGTCGTATCTTAGTCTGCATACCTCTACATTGGATAATTTCAATTGGAAACTAATCTAGAGAAATAGATCTAAAACATTCAGGTAGGAACCGAAATCTGATTCTGCCTCTAAGATTTTTAAATTCTAGTTTGAGTTGAGTTTTGGTTGTTATCCTTGTTATCAAACAACTTGTAGTTTTTGGGGTATAACTCCTGATATAGTTAACCAAATTGCATGAAATTTATGTCATTAGAAAATTAAGACATAAGGGGATGAAAGTAATTGATAAGATCATAGGCAAATGTGGGAATTAAAGGAAGAAGGACCAATATGCAATTTTCCTAAAGTCAACTCATTGACTAATAAGATTAAAGCATATGTGTCCAATGGAATCGTAATACATGGTCCAGTAGAATGTAACACATGGTCCAATAGCATTGCAACATATGGTCTAATAGAATTGTAACATATGGTCCTATAGCATTGCAACACATGGTCCAATGGAATTGTAGCTCGTGGTCCAATGGGATTGTAACACATGGTCTAATAGGATTGTGAAATATGGACCATTGGGATTGAAATATGTGTCTAAGTTTTGGACCCCAATTTTATTTATTTATTTATTTAGTTATTTTATTAAGTATGGTTTAAATCAATTTTTGAGGTCTGGTTAGATTAATTGTTTCGGAGTAATTAGCATGTCAATCTTAGTAGGAGTTATTGCTTGGATTGACCGAATTAAGGTATTAATGTTGAAAGAATGTATAAGGGCAATTTTGGCATAACACTTAAATTTTTAAGTTTTAAGGCATAAGTGGAAGGGCATAAGAGTCATTTTACAAGCATTAAGAGTGTAAGTTAGAAGAAGAAGTAAAATTTGTCTTGTTTGAGAAGAGAGTGTCGTGGGTGTGAGGAGAAAAGAAGAAGAGGAGAAAGCCAAGCTAGGGTTTGGAGAACTTGAAGACTTTGAGGCTTAAACAAGTAAGTATAAGAATTAATGAACCTTATTTAGTGATAGTTAGAAGCGAAAATGGGGTTGAATGCGTGTAGGAAGTTGTTGTTAAATGGTGTATGGAAAATGTTTTAATCTTCTAAGGGTTAATGATTATATTGTGTTTGTGAATGATTTTGGGTTGGAATGAGCTTAGAAATGAAGTAGAAGAGGTGTTTTAGTGTTAAGATGAGTGATATTTGAAGGATAGGAAGTATAAAGATGAAGAATGCTGGAAAAACAAGTTTTGGGAGGTTTTTGGGCTCGTACGCCACGGCGCACGTTTGCCCTCGCCGCGGCGCACTCCCACAATCTCGTCGCGGTGAGACACCCATTTTTCAACACTGATGTACTTCAGTATTTTGGGCATAACTTTTGCTGTAGAAGTCCAAATGAGGTGATTTTTGATTCGTTGTAAACTAGAGACATAGTACTACAACTTTTAGGAAGAAATGAAGTTTTAATTCAGTGTCTAAGAATCTCAAAGTTTGGATGGAAGTTGAGTATGGATTATTGTTTTAGCATAAGGATAGTCCCATCATGTTTGGGGTATAACTCCCTATTTCTAAACCAAATTGAATGAGTTTGGTGTCGTTAGAAACTTAAGAATGTGAAGAACATTTTTCTAGAAGGAAGTGTTACCAAGTTTCTTCATTTACCTGATCATAACGATCATGGAAAAGTCGAACTGAAAGTCTAGGTGTTGGAAGGGTTATAGTTCAATCTTAGCACTTTTAATCATTGAAACCTTATGAATTTCGTTTGAATATTGGTTCAATGTGAGCTTGGTTTGTTATAGGAAACCAAGCAGACCCGATCCAAGAGCAAAAAGAAAGATAACGTTGAATTTGGATTATCCAGCGATATTAGGTGGGTAATATATTTATAGTTGTTGTGTAAGGGCAAATTGTCTTGCTTGCTTGTATGTTGTATGTTGAATTGCTTATTTTGAATTATGGAAATTGTTGAAAATGCATTCCGATTGTGATCATGTATTGCCTTGAAAAATATCATGGCATTATGTATGAATGTGTAGAAAATGAGTTAAGCATTGAAATTTGATTGTGTTTGGGCAAGAGAGGAACGTTTCGTTAGTCACGTCCACGTCGACATATAGCCTTCTCCCTGCTGCTCGCTTGAGGCCACGAGATCCTGAGAAATCGGACTCGTTTTGTTCACGGTATAAACTTTGGTTTATCTGTTTTGTTCCACGGAACTCTCGAGCCATTTGTTGTGCATTTCATCATTGATTGGTTAAGCATGATGCATAATTGGGTGTTATGTTGAGATGGATAGATTACATGACCTTCTCTTTGTGATGACATTTTGATAATATGAGTTGTGAGTTAAATTGTTGAATATTGAATTGTTACATGAATATATATATATATATATATATCTTCTTTCAATTTATACCTTCTAACGCTTTGAAAATTTTGAAAGTTCGGTTGCGGGATCTGAATATTTAATATGAATCATTGTTCTAATACTTCGTAATCCATTTCATATATTTCGTGCTCCAGATACTAGAATAAACATCTGGCAAGATAAAAAACATCTTTATCAAGATGTTATATATATATATATATATGCTTGAATGTGTGGCTCGATGCCGATGGCCATAAATAGATTAACCACTGAGCTGTGTAGCTTAACTCATTATTTTTCCCTCCTCAGGTGCATATCAAGATGATAGTTGATCCTTGCAAGGCTCGAAAAACTCCACAATAGTTAGAGACTTTTGTACTAAGTTTGTAACTATTTTGGATAGCTTATTAAGCATATCAACATTGAGCATCCTTATGTATTTTGTTTTAAGCTTTGGCATGTATGATGTTGTGTAAGCAAAGCATGTTCGAACTCATGGGATTTGTAATGATATGAAGAATTGAAGTTTCTTTTATGTATGAGTATGCTTAGCTTGTTGTTAGGTTTAAATGTATATGTTTATTTGAATGTTTGGATATCAGATTTCTGATTTTGGGATTTTCGCCGCGGCGAACTTCCATTAGTATGCCTCGGCGAACGCCCCTTTTTGCAACTTCGCCGCGGTGAGGAATGGCGTATGCCGCTACAAACTCCTTTGCTGCCACGCTAAGATTTGTTTTAATTGTAATCCTTTCCGTTTTTATCTCATACGACTGTCCCAACGGGTCACCCTGGGTTCAACCTTGGGGGTCGGGACTCGGGCCTAACGTTCTTTGATATCAGGAACCGATTGTTGGGCTCCCGAAATGGGGTCCAGCACTAAGACTAGAAAATTCATGAAAAGGCATATGGAGAGGGTAGATGGATGAAACTTTGATGGCTTAACTTCATGTTTTTCTCCACTCCATTTCACCTTCTTCATCCCACCATTTTTCGCTTGGTGATTTAAGCAAAACCAAAGAGCAAAGGAAGGAAAAGCATTAGAAGAACTACTTTGCCAATTTTAAGGTTTGGGACTTCATTTAGTTGATTTCTATATTTGTGTACGACTGAATGGATATAAAGATTCATTTTTATGTGGAATTGTTGCTGGGATGTTGCTTTGGTGTTATTTTGGTGTTATCTTGGATAGAATTGGTTAAATATGACAAGAGAGTATTGTGTAGTGGAATTTTATCTCGGGTTTATTAGAGTCAATCTCATTATTTGAGCCATAACTCAACCTAAAGACCCCTAAATTGTGTGATTTTAGTTGCATATGAAACCTAAGACATAGAGCTAAATATCTACATAAGGGACTCTGACTTAATTTTGGCTCTATGACCTTGGGAATTGAGATTAAAAAAGTGACCTGATGTTGCCCCTATTTTGGATCAGCTTATGATATTTTGCTTATATCTAGTGATTTAGAAGTCCAAATGGTCTAATTGTTGGTGCTATAGAAACTATAGACATAGAGGAAAACATTTCTAGAAGACCTAGAAACCCAGTTTGGATTTTTTCTATATGCATGTTAAGGAACAAGTATTGGTATGAATGGAGAGAGTGTTTGTCATGACCATGGCATTATTTTCATTTCCGATTTTTTTTAATCTTATATGAGCCTTTATGAATGTGTATGAAAATTTCAAACACCTAGAGCTAAATGAAATAGGACTTATCATATTTGAATTGGTAGATTGAACATTGAAATTTAAGATTGAGCATAATGCATTCCAAAGAAAAATTACATGTTAATAAATATTGGTAGATTGAACATTGTTTGCGTATGTATTGCTTGTGTGTGTACAGTCTGATTAAAAATATGTGATTTTGATACCACTTCTAATGGTGATTAGTTATGACTTGCATGTATGAACACAGATATAGATTTTTATTACTTGAAATATATATCATATGATTTGTTAATATATGAATTGCGAAATTTGCAAATGGTTAAAGGAAATGTTATAGGCCTGCTTTATTGTCTTGGTTGTGGATAGATAGGCATGCCTATAGGGTTACAGTGCCACTACAGCAATTTGACACCACCGATGTCCACAATTCGATACCTTCGGGTATCCATAGTTCGATACCTTTGGGTATCCACAGTTTGATATCTTCAGATTTCCACAATACTCATTATCTGCACCCACAGAAAATGTGCAGGTTTAACACATAAAAGAAACTTAACAGTCATAAAGAAGAAATACAGCATGACAACATGAATAATTGGTATTGATGAGCATTTGTATTGGTTGTAATGATGAATTCTAATGATGTGCAATTATATTGATAATTTGTATCAACGAGCATTGAATATCAATATTTGGCTTATAAATGTGCATTTTCTGTATGTGGATAATATGTCGAAGCATATTGCCATTATGTACTTTACTTAAGTATATCGTCATTGTTCATGAGCATTGAATATCAGTGTTTGGTTCATGAATTTGAATTTATGGTATATGAGTTGTGATATTTTTTGAATGCTTCTACTTGGCGGATGACTGCTCACTAATTGTTTTCCCCACTAAGCTTCAAGCATAGCACGGGTGTTAATCCGTGTAGATCCAAGTCATAGGAGTGAGGTATAGGGAAGATCTGCAGGGACCAAGGCCAACAGATAGAAGAAAAAAAGTACTTTTGGAATATTTTTTAGTTACAGATGATTACACATGTAATGAAGAAAGGAGATTGTATGTTTTCTGTTAGATTACCATGTAAGTGTAAAGATATGTTACTACTATTAAATGATGATGTTAAATGATATGAAATTTTGTAATGTGTATATGTATATCATTGAATATAATTATATACCTTGAATGCATGTATAGGAATTTGGTTGCTAACTATGTGGATGGTGTAGGCTTCGTATACGGGGTGTTACAAATAGTAATAACAAAAATAGTATATGAAATATCATGCATATTTTGGTTTAGGTATAGTCAAGCATACTTAAAAGAATTGGTCAATTCTTGGGCTTGAGGTCTAAATTTTTGTGATTAAGAATGCTTATGTTTTTACATATTTTTGTATTACTATCAGCACCAAATGCATTAGTCATGCATCTCGACAGCTTTACAATCTAATAGACTTTAATATGCTTTATTGAAATCTAATAATACAATTATTTGTAATACATACATTGGTAAATTTTGAACTTTATTATGGTTGGGTGTAAGAAGAGACAGGAACAATGAATATATGTGGGTAAGATCCAAAGGAAGAAGGATATGAGTGTTGACGAACTTAGCATACTAATAGTAAAAGGAGTGTCGATAAAGGGTATAAAGTAGTATCTATGTTTTATAAATTTCTTAAAGAGTCATTGAGATTCTTAAAATAGTTGAACTTACATTATGATAAAGACATGTTATTAATGCTTATCCATAAGCAAGAACTAAACTAACATAATGATGAAGTATTACGAGCTTAGTTATAATGGTTTACACCAAAGTTTAAGTTGAACCATAACATTTTGGGGCATTCAAGTTGAACCTTAACATTTTGGGGTATTCATGTTGAACTCTAATGTTTATACAACGTTAAAACTAGACCCTATGATGGTGGAAAATTTGACTCCGCAATTAAATGCCACATCATATGTGACGTGGATTTTTAACAAATTTTGCATATTAGTGGGATCCTTTTATGCTAATGTGACATTTTGTTTTTAAATAAAAGTGTGTCCCACAACTATGTATAAAACTCACCGTTTTTTAGTCTCTCTAATCTAATGGCGACAACTCCTTGTTCTCTAACAGTTTTCTACCACCGATTGATTCCAAACTGTTAATCCTTAAAAACAACGTAGAAGTACCATCATTTACTACCAAGCTCTTCTGTTAAACTTCTTTTAGTAAGCAGAAACTAAGAAAAATGAACAACATTTCTCTTCTAGAAAGAAAATTTTCCAATAGGAACTGCATCAAGGAAATAAAGAAGTTATAAAGGAGTAAAGTTTAACCCTAGCACAGTGTATCTTTAAGACTAAAAGAAAGACAAGTTTACAGTAGAAAGCTCGAAAGGGACAGAGCAAAGAGTGATTAAGGCCAAAAACGAAACCATTTAAAGATTGGACAAGACTAGAGGACCATATCTACTTAAGATAAAGCAGAACTTTTTCAACAAGTCGGCTAAATCTTCAAAATTTTTAAATGCAGAAACCAAGATAACCAATTGTAATTCAAATCAAACAAAAACATTAAAAAATTAACATTTCTAGGATACAGAAGATGACTAGAATAAAGCCAAGTTATTTGATTAGGAATCTTTATACACAAACCTCAAAGAAACAATTAAGCATAAATATATATAGATTTGTTATGGAGTAATGTTATGTAGTAAGCAAACAAACAAAACAAGGAAGACCTAGAAAGATTCGTCATGAAAATTGAAGAACCAATGGTATAGGTTTCAACCCTCTTTCTTACCTAGATTTGTAATGCTTCTTCTCAAAATTTGGTCTATTAAGGTTTTTTAGGGTGAAGGTGTTTAAAGTTATACCATCATTTTTTATGGTGGATATTCATAAAACATCTGAAGATGCTAGCGAGTACCTTAAGGTTAGTTGTTAAATTGTCCTCATATTAATTGTGTAAAATATCTACCAAATGAGTAAATTAATTTGAAGAGTAAGATGTAGCTCAAAGGAAGTAAGAACCTGACATAGCTTTGTATCCGAAGAAAGAAGTGACCTAAAATCTTGAAAGCTTTCATTAGGCTTTTCACGCCTTTTCTGTTACTTGATTAAATGAAAACCTTAGTGCTTTTATGGTGGTTCAGCAACATTTGTTAAAACCTTGTAATGTTTAAGTTTCTATAATATGTAATTAATCATTTAAGCATAGTTTGCAAATTGGTGCTCAGTACCTTAATGCGAGCCAAAGCTTATGCGAAGTTCATGAAAGCATTTTCTCTCTCCTGTGGAACAAATGGTAAATTTTATGTAGAGGAAGAAGAAGAAGATTAAGAATTATTTAAAAGTGCTAGTACGACTCTTGTCACTGTGGCATCCAGACTCTCACTAGCTAGGGCAAGAATTTGTATTGCTTCTTGGTGTGAGTTAGTTGTGTGAAGGTGAGGTAATTATGGTTGCAAAGTTTATGTGGCTCTTTGAAGTTGAGAAGTGCTACTTGAGTGTGGCAATGGTTGCAAAGATTGCCTAGCTTGTTGAAGAGGAGAATTCAAAGGACATGAAATTGATTAGATGAGTGTAAGGCTTGTTGACGTGGAGAATTTATGTTTGGAATTAGACGTGAAAATTGGAGGGCACCTTGAATTGCATTGGTTATAAGGTGGTTGCAATGATGGATCCTCCTGGAGGGTCTCTAGAATTTGTGATGTACCTAGAATGTCAAAGAGAATCAAGATGTATTTTGGGTATCTATGGATAGTGATCTCCATGAAGATGAAGATGAATAATGATAATTGGGTCAATTGGTTGAGTAAGTTCTGCCAATGAAGATTTCCACGAGAAGTCCTCTAGGAACCAATTTCTCATCTCATTTTCCAGGTTAATCTAACAATAAGTTATGATAAGGATCTTTCTACAAATATATGATAAATAATAATCTATTTTCTACTATAAGAAAGATGAAAATTAAACAATAGGGTTTTCGGTATGCTAATTATTTGTTATTTGTCAATGATACAAGAAAAGAGTTCTTACTACAGTCACTCTAGACCATCCTAGTTTAATTTCTCCACTTTTGCATCGCATGAAAATTGCAACCTTAGTCATATAAGAGGTAAGAGAACTAAAAAATGAGAAACAATTACGATCACAAAACATCACCTATACTAAAGATGTAAGTGTAGTAAATAAAGGAGATAGAAAGATAAAAGATAACACTCAAGCAATCTAAATAACTCACTTGAATTGGATTTCTTGTCCCATTTTGGAAATGAACTAGCACATGGTATTTATAGATACATAAGACACCTCTTTGAAAACTTAAGATAGTAAATGCAAGATACATGCATAAGAAAAATATAATGAATCTCAAAATACATGAACCAAATAATGAACCAAATTTAATTAAATGCTCCACTAATATAATTTAATTTTTTAACATCCTCCCTTAAACTTGATTTTTCTTGGTAACTCCAATTCATGCACTCAGCTTAGCAAAACTTTCAAACTTTAATCCTTTGGTAAAAATATTGGCTACTTGACTATCACTTCTCACATAAGAAAGCTCAACTTCTTTGTTCTCATCACACTCCCTTATGAAATGAAACTTTGTATCTATGTGCTTACTTTGATCATGAAACATAGGATTCCTCCCCAATACTATAGCAAATTTATTATCCATAAAAACAAAGGTAGCTCTATCTTGAGTACATGTAGCATCTTCAACAACCTTCTTAACCAAACTGCATGTGTGATACAAGAAGTAGCTGCAACATATTCAGCTTCACAAGTAGATAAAGTCACAACGGGTTGTTTTTTAGAACTCCAAGTAAAAGCAGTGTCAACCATGAAAAATATAAACCTGCTTATTCTCTTTCTATCATCAACATCACCTTCCCAATCATTATCCCTAAACCACAGTTAATAGTACCTTCGATATGTCGCAAAATCCTTTTAGCCATTACTATATGAGTATTAGTTAGAGCATCCATAAAATGACTTATAACCCCATTCCAAAGAGAATATTGGATCTTGTGCAAGTCAAATACCTCAAGCTTCTAACGAGACTCCTAAACAGAGTTGGATCCACCTTTTCATCTTCATCAAGCTTTGACAATTTTATTGCACAATCAATTGGTGTATTAATGGGCTTGCAATTTTTCATCTTAAATTTCTTTAAAATCTTTCTTACATAAGCCTTTTGAGAAATAAAGATACCATCATTATCTTGCTTCACTTTAACACCAAGGAAATAGGACATAAGTCTTATATCAATCATTTCAAATTCTTTAGTCATCACCTTCTTAAACTCTTCGAACATCTTTAAATTGTTACCCGTGAAGATCAAGTCATCAACATATAGGTATATAAGAACAATGCTTCCATTTCCACCTTCTTTGATATAAAGAGGATGTTCTTAGGGACATTTGGTGAATTCATGGCTTTGGAAATACTTATCAATGCGAATATACCAAGCTTTTGGAGCCTATTTCAAGTCATATAATGCCTTCCTTAACTTCAACACTTTATCTTCATGTAGATGTCCTCTCACTAAGTACCCCCATGGTTGCTAGACAAACACCTCTTTCTCAAGGTAGTCATTCAAGAATGCCAATTTGACATCCATTTGATAAATCTTCCATCTCTTTTGTGATGCCAAGGAAATGATTAATCGAATGGTCTCTAATCGAGCCATAGGAGCAAACACCTCATCATAATTTATTCCATGTTATTAACTATAGCCTTTAGCGACATGTCTTTCCCTGTACCTCTCTACTTCTCCTTGAGCATTTCTTTTAACTTTATATAACCATTTCACACTAATTGCCTTTTACCCCTTTGGAGGAGTAGAAAACTCTCATGTGTTATTCTTTTAAATTGCTTGAATCTCTTCATCCATTTCACATCTCTATTTCTTTTTCTGTATAGCTTCTTCAAAGTGCAGTGGCTCAAAATCGATAAAGAGACAAAATAGTGTTATATTTTTTACCATCTCCGTGGACTCATAAAGATCTCATAGACTCCTTCTTCATCTAGGACGCTCAAACGAGCTTTAAGAATGACTTTTATTTCTTCTAGGATTGGGTGATTGACGAGGAGTATGAATATCTTCATGCCTATCATGGTCAAAATCTCCAATCATAGGAAACGAAAAACTTTCTTCATTTTTAGAGACATCCCACTTCCACGAACTTTCTTTTCAACATATCTACTAATTACAACCTTCCCATTGGTAGGATTAAACAACTTATAGCCCTTAGAATTAGAGCTATAGCCAATGAAGACATGCATTTTACTTTTTCCATTTAACTTCAGTCTCATCTCTTTAGGAACATGAGCATATGCTATGCTTCCAAAAATTCGCAAATGATAAACACTTGACTTCTTATCGCTCCAAGCTTTTTAAGGAGCCATCTCATGAGCACTTTTAGTAGGGGATAAGTTAGACAAGTATACAGCAGTGCAAACGATAACTTCGGCCCAAAATTCCTCATGCATATTCTTGCTCTTTAGCATGCTCCTTGTCATGCTGAGAATAGATCTATTCTTACATTCCACAACTCCATTTTGTTGCAGAGAGTATGGAACCATAAGAAAATGACTAATGCCTTTAACTTCGTAAAATTTTTTGAACTACAAGGAAGTGAACTCTCCCCCTCTGTCCGTCCTCAAAGATTTGATGATAAATCCACTCTCATTTTCAACTTAGGCTTTGAACTTTTGGAAAACTTTGAAAGCTTCATTCTTCCTATTCAGAAAATAAACCCAAGTTTTACGAGAAAAATCATCAATGAAGACTAAGAAATAGTTTGCTTTACCATAAGAAGATGGCTTGATTGGGCCACAAATATCGACATGAACAAGTTGAAGTGGCTTGATGGTTCTTGTGGTGGACTCCTTTGGAAAAGGCTTTCTCACTTGCTTTCCTATGACACACCCTTCACATAATTGACTGGGCTGAGTAATGATAGGCAAACTATTCACCATATTCTCCTTTACTAATAAATTTAATCATTCAAAATTTAGATGACCAAATTTCATATGCTTAAGCTAAGAGAAGTCTTTGACACATGTCTTCTAGCATCTTGGGTGATCAACATTGACATTGAGCTTGAACATTCTATTCTTTGACATAGGTACCTTTGCTATTAAGTTGTGTACTTCATCTCTCAAAGTGCAACAAGCAGCTTTTAAATGGATATTATATCCATTTTCTAGCAATTGTCCCGTACTCAAGATATATTTGCTTTCAAAGAAGGAACATAATAGACTTGTAAAATAAGTCTATGACCACTATTTTTTATAAAGACAAGAATATCACCTTTGCCTTCAATTTAAACTTTTAAATTATTTCCAAAAATAATTTCTCCTTTTTTTTTCTTCTCATCAAGCTCCATGAATAGCTCCTTATTGCCACTCATATAACACTAGTGTCAAGATATCATAAGAATTTATTTTCTTCTCCTTTATTAGCCAATAAAAAAAGTAGTTCTTCTTCTTCTTCTTCATTTATCTCTATAAGACGAGCCTCTCCTTGGTTGCTAGTAGCACGCTAATATTAATAGGAATAATGACCATATTTATGAAAATTATGACATTGAATATTAGATTTATAATATCTTCTTCCCCCTCCTCTCTTATTGTAATAGCTTCTACGACCTCTTGAGTTTTGAGATTGTTAGCTTGACTTTTCACTATTATGGTTATGTTTGCCTCTTCTACAACCACGACTATGATGATTTCTACCTCTTTTATAGCCTTGACTATGACCCCTTGCTCTTCCTCTTCCTTGTGAACTAGTGGATTCTTGCTTCTTTTCTTTCAAAGAGACCTTTGCTTAAAAGGCTTAAACTAGTGGCTCCTTCTTCTTCAATCTTTTTTCATAAGCTTGCAAGGATCCTTGTAGTTCATCAATAGTGATGGCTTCCAAATCTTGTGATTGTTTAATAGCGATGACAACAAGGTCAAATTTTGAATCAAGAGTACAAATAATTTTCTCTACAATATGAACATCTTCCAAATTCTCATCATATCTCCTCATTTGATTGGTAGTTGCCAAAACTCTTGTGAAATAGTTATGGATGGATTCAGACTCTTTCATGTGTAAGGATTCAAATTCTCCTCTAAATGTTTAAAGACGCACCTTCTTCACCTTGTCAAGTCCTCTATGAGCCTTTTGAAGAATCTCCCAGTCTTCCTTTGATTTTATTGCGTTTAACACTTTTTCAAACATTTCATCATCCAATGTCGCATAATTGATGCTAAGAGCATGGTGATCCAATCTACGATTCTTTTTGAAGTAAATCACTTGTTAATATAGGAATCATGTAAAGTATATAAAGTACACAAGAAAAAGGGGTTGAATTGTGTAATCTTTTCGAAAATATTAATCTTTTGAGATTTCTTGAATATCTTTGCAAATATAATGAATACAAAAACACTTTTCTAAAGTTGATAAGTATTGGAATCGCAAGTAATTTTATCTACTCTCTGAAAATTAAAGTGAAAGGGTGGTCAGAGAATAGGTGTCGTGATTTTATACTAGTTCATCCCAAATCTTGAGTTGCGTCCAGTCCTCAGAGTTCGTCTGAGATTTCATTATACTCTTCATCTTTACTAGTATCCTTTCTACACTTCCAAAGCCTCTTTAGGTCTCTTTCACAAAGCATTCTTTCTGCTATCTTAGCCTCTCCAGGCTCTAGACTTTCTTTCTCTCCCTAAGAAAGATATTTTTGAGCTTTACATTATAGTTGTATTCGCTCTCTTATTTCGCACTTTGAATACAGAATTTTTCTAAGTACTATACAATCAAAATTTTCTCTCTTGTGAAAATTTTATTTTAGTCTTCGACTAGAACTAGTATTTATATCCTAAGTCTCCAACTGTCTTCTTGAATCTTCTAGAAACCGTTATTTAGTTAAGTCCTATAACTAACTCCAACTAACTAACTGTCTGACGTTCTAAAGTATCTTCCTTTTTGTATTGTCTAATATTGTCGCTTCGTCTGTTGTTGCGCTTTGTATGATGTTGCACTTCGTTTATTATTACGCTTCGTCTGTTATTGAACTTTGTTTGATGTTGGGCTTCATCTGTTGTTGATGTATCGTCTATGATAACGTATATCGTCTATTGCTAACGTATCGTTTGGGATTCTAAGTGTTACTCACATTTTTTTCACACTTAACAAACTTATCAAAATAGTTCATACATTTCTAAGATTATTATTATTTAATTGTCACCAAAATTAATAAAAGTGAAGTCTTATTGACTTAAAAATCTCTCCTTTTTTGATGATAACAAATAATCATAATTTTAGAAGATAAAATGATATTCACATGAATAGACAAATAGTATTCAGACGAATAACGAGACAAAAAATATAAGAAATGCAAATGCGTATATGATAGCAAACTATACAAGGCTTTCTACCTTTTCTTCTTGTTCTCCTCATTTTCTTTCTATCTTGTCTTCTTCTCCCCCTATTTGTTATTAATAAAAAAAATAGTTCAATAAAGACGCATCATAATTTCAGAAAACATATGTTGCATGTCAATGCGAATCATCTTGAGGTCTTGTCCAATAGTAACCCGTAGAAATGCTACTTCCTCATGAAGATCACCCACTGAGTCACTTAGGTCATCAACCGTAGTATGAATTTCCTCAATTTCTTTTGCTAAGGCTTCCTGAATTTCCTTCTATTTGTGACTTGCTTCTGTCCAATTCATGAAATGCTTTAAGAATTTCGAATTAACAGTAGGATCTTGTTGTATTTCAGTAAATGGATGGAGGTGCTCAATAACAAATGGTTCTGAAGGTAAAACGTCTAAATCTATGATTTTGATTGTGGGAGGTCTGAAGGTTTATTTTCCTTCCGAGAGATCAAGATCATCAGGTCTAGGTAGTTTAGGAACTAGTTTCCCAAGAAGTTGTAACACTTCTTTAACTAAAGATTTGAAATTTAAAGGTCTGAAATGCATGATTAAATGCACAAAGGTCTTTAAGTTAAAATTGATACCTTCAACCGTGACACTTTTGTACTGTCCTTCTGTCACTTTTCCAACTACCTTGAAGTTTGCATCTGTGGTGGAAAATCCAACTTAACTTCCTGAAGTTTTTGAAATGTGATGTGAAACATAGATACCTCCAAGTTAAGCTGCATTGCATGCATCATCTATGTTCTTCACAGCTGCTTTAATCTGCTCTTCTATAAGATTATCTTCATTTCCTTATGGAAACATCTTCTTTTTCCCTTTTTCTTCATTTCGCACGAGGGTTGAACATCTCAGTTGCATATCTGGTATAATTTTTATCGATGTTCTGCTCGTAATCGGATAGATTGTATACCGATCCTTTGACATTTTCATTGGATATGGTTCCGCCTTCTTATCTCGCAGAATACCATATAGTCTTCTTTCTTCATGATTCAGAAGATGTATTGTCTGATCATTAATCAGTATAGTTTTGATTCATACCTTGACTTACTTTTTCTAAGGTTCTCTAATAATAACTGAGCTTCTGCTTCGAATAGGTACTAATTCTTCTATAATCTTCATTCTCAAATCCTTTTTATTGATTTGTTGAGGAGGATTGTAAGTTCCAATTGGTGTTCAACTGTCTTTGTCTTCTGTTGAACATCAAATGAAGAAACTTTTTCAAACTGGGATTCTGCTTCTTTTGTTCTTCTGCCGGTTTAGAAGAAAGTTGTAGTTGAGGCTTCTTTTTCTCAAATACTAACTTCCTCTTTATCTTTATCTCTTTAGATGATTTTGTTGATTGACTTTGAAAAATTAAGACAATTGATCTAGTAGTCTGCTGTCTTTTCTCTGGCTTTTCAGAGTCTTCACCAAGAATAAGAGCTTTCTGTTTCTTCTGTTCTTATTATCATAAGGTCAATAGTCTTGGTGACCTCCATGACTGTTTAGATTTTTCTGATTGAATTGTCTCTGCTTTTCTCTTCAATGGCACTTGTTGTGCTGATTTTTTAACTCGGCTTTCCTCTTTTTGTGAAATCATCATAGCTTCTATTGGTACATTAGATGATTTCTTAGCCTTTTCTTTTATGGATGTTCTTCCTATCGATCGAGGTTTTTTTTTCTTACAAACGTAACACGTTCACTCCTGCTCCGTCTTACGATATGCTTCCCCTCAGATTTTACTTTTGGTGTAGAACCTATATCCACCTCATCTTCAAACTTTATTCCTATTCAGTGAATACTGGTAGCATTAATAATACTCTTCACATCCATCTTCATCATGTTACCTCTATCAAGAAAGATTCCAGATTCTCTAAAAATCTTTGTCAACAGCATACCATACAGTAAAGAGCTAAAATCTGCCTTTCACTTTATCATGTACTTCAAAATTAAGTACGGAAGATTAATAGGTTGATGATTGAGTAGATGAAACAGACATTATTCATGGATCGTTGTCACAAATTCCTTTGGGCGTAATCTTGTTAGAACACAATGAAGAAGTAGTGAATGTAGAACCCTAGCCTTTGAAACAAGGGTTGTCGTCTTCCTGGCTTTTGGGTCACTACTTCCATATAGTTGTCGATTGAGGTGTGCTTTATCTACATAACCCTGAGTAATCCATCTTGTACTATTAGACAGCTTTGCTCCAATACTTAGACACTCACTGACCTTCTCGATAGAATCTTGTGTCACGATAACTGACAATCCATCTACCATTGATACTAAGGTGTCAACTACCACCTTTGCATTCTTCCAAAACTCATATATCTCATTCAGATAGAATTTTTCTCGAACCTTAAAGAAAATTTTTTGGCCAATTGCTTCAATTTCTGGTTCAATGTCCATTTGGTTCCTATGATTGACCTATTGGATGGTCTAGGAACTATAGACCAAACTTTGTTCCTCATAAATTGATTTAACTCCTCTTGCATGGCTAAAATCCAAGCTTCATCCTGAAGAGCTTCATCAATTTTCTTAGGTTTTAATTCAGAAATAAAAGCTACATTTGCCTCTCTTCCAAATTTAGATCTAGTTCTCACACCTTCTGAAGTTTTGCCTATAATTAGGTTTTCTGGGTGAGAGGATTTATACTTCTAGTCTTTTCTAAGACTAAGGTTTTCAGGAATATCTTCTACCTTATCAAGTGGAACATCTCTATGTTATCAACTAAGGGAGCAGATAAAGTTTCATCATCATAATCGTTTCTTGTATCTGGATATGAATCATCATCAAACTTGACATGCATAGATTCTTCAATAGATTTAGAAACAAGATTATAAACTCTATAAGCTTTAGAAGACATCGAATATCCTAGAAAAATTCCTGAATTGATCTTAGAATCAAATTTATCGAATATTTCTTTTGTATTCAATATAGTACATTTGTAACCAAACGGATGGAAGTAAGAGATATTTGGCTTCCTTCCTTTCTATAACTTATATGGAGTTTTATTTAAAAGAGGTCGCAAAAGTATTCTATTTTGAATATAACAAGCTATATTTACAGCTTCCACCTAGAAATACTTAGGAAGATTCATTTCACATAGTATGGTCCTCGCCATTTCCTGAATCGTCCTATTCTTTCTTTCTACAACTCCATTCTGTTGTAGAGTTCTAAAAGTAGAGAAATTATGGAAGATTCCATTCTCTTCACAAAACATTCTGAATTTTTCATTTTCAAATTCTCCACCATGATCACTCCTAATTCCAACGATAGAAATTCATTTTTTATTTTGTAACTTTTTGGATAGAAATTTAAAGCACTTAAGAGATTCATCTTTATGCGATAAAAATAATATCCAACAAAATCTAGTGAAGTCATCAACAATTATGAGACCATACTTCTTTCCGCTAAGACTTAGTGTTCTAATTGGACCAATCAAATCTATATGTAACAACTCTAGAGGTCCAAAGGAAAAAAAATGTTTTAACTTGTTTTCCTTTTTGACAACTCTCACAAAAGAAATCTTTGTTAAAACTTATTTTTGGTAATCCTCTTACCAAATCATGTCTAACCAACTTGGAAATATGTTTAAAGCTAACATGACCTAGCTTTTTATGCCAAATTAGTTTTTCCTCATCTGTTGATATAAAACATGAAATATTTTGACTTTTCAAATCTTCTAAGTTAATCTTATAGAGATTGTTTCGTCTCTTGGCAGAAAAGAATACGAAATCGTCCTTGTTTTTGACTACATAAACATTTTGATTAAAAGATACTTCAAAGCCAGAATCACATAATTGACTTACACTAATCAAATTATACTTTAAACCTTTAACTAGCAGAACATTATTAATAGACGCAAATGAATCTTTACCAACTTTGTCGATTCCAACTATTTTTCCCTGTTGGTTGTCTCTAAAAGTTACTAATCCTCCTTGCTTATTTTGGAGGTCTAAAAATATAGATCTTCTTTCCGTCATATGTCGCGAGCATCCACTGTCTAAGTACCTTTGGTGTTGGTTACTTTTTCCAAGAAAGGAAATCTGCAATATATATTATGTATTTCTTAGGTACCCATATTTTCTTGGGTCCTATGAGATTAGTCTTACAATTATTCTTCGAATAATAATAAGAAAGTTGTTTCTTTTTCTTTCTGTTAGGAATAAAACTCTTATTATGACGAACATTAATATTAGTAAACCCTAAACCACTCTTATCATTTGGTGTCTATATTTTCCAATCATATCATTCATCCTTTTTGTGCTTTCAGTAAATGTTGACAAATCTGCTGAAAGACTAATAATCCTTTGTTTCAATTGATTAATTTCCTCATATCTATCTACAGTTACTTTCTTTTTCATATCGTCTACTCGTTTCTTAAGGCAAACGTTTTCTTTTTCTAACACTTCCATGTTCTTCAAGTTTTCAGCAAATTTCTTTTTAAAAAACCCTATATTGCTTTAATATGGCAAGTGAATCTTCTAACAATTATAAATACGCCTCTTGAAGTTCATTAAAATTAGAAGTTGCCTCATCGCCGCATTCCTTTTCAGTTACTAAGCATATATTTACTTGTACTGATGCTTTTAAATTGACATCAGATTAGGACGAATCCAAATCTTTCAAAGTTGACATCATGCTCTTTTTCTTCTATTTTCTTTTGAGCAATGGACATTCAGACTTGTAGTGTCCTAGTTTTTTGCATTTACAGAAGACGATAGAAGTTTTTGCATTCTTAACTTCGTCTTTGCTATTTTTCTTAAAAGAAAACTCTTTATTTCTCTTTGCTTTCTTTTTCCACATCCTCCTAATCTTTCTTGAAATGAAGGATAGTTCTTCATCATCTTCACTTGAATCTTAATCAGATTTATTGGCATCATCATTCTTGATGTCTTCAATCATTAACGCTTTTGAAGATGTACTTCTATTTCTCTGGTTCTTTTGATTCTTCTGACCAGCCTTTGATGGTATAGATTTATCTTCTTCTAGGTTCATCTTCTGCATCAAGCTCTACTTCATGTATCTTCAAAGAACCAAGCAATTCATGTAGCTTCAACTTGCTTAAGTCCTTAGCTTCTTGTATTGTTGTAACTTTGGGTCTCCATCTTTTAGGAAGACTTTTGAGAATCTTTCTCACATGATCCGGATTATCGTAGATTCTCCCAAGTGCTTTAAGTTCATTAATGATAGTTAGAAATCATCCAAACATCTGATCAATAGACTCATCCTCTTTCATCTTGAACAGCTCATACTGATGTACAAGAATACTAATCTTGGACTCTTTCACTTAATTTGTGCCTTCATGTGTGATGGATAATGTGTCCCACATTTACTTTGTAGTTTTACATCCATAACCTTATCATATTCACTTCTACTTAGGGGATAACTTAGAAAGAACTTGGCCTTTGAGTTTAACTAAAAATCAAGCTTTCTAATCGGCTGACCATCTGTCACGAGAAATGATATTGCCTTTATTGTCTATTGGTGTGTATGGACCATTCTCGATGATATCCCAAAAATCAACATGTTCGAATTCTATAAAGAGTCGCATCCTGTCCTTCCAATAATGATAATCCTCATCATTGAATGCAAGAGGTCTTATGACCGAGGTTCCTTCAGCTATAAAAACATGTGATTCAGCTATAGATCCATGTCCTCACTTTGTAAAGGTGGTTCTTGGAAACCGAGCTCTGATTCCAACTGAAGTAAATCACTTGTTAATATAGAAATCACGTAGAGTATATAAAGTACACAAGAAAAGGGGGTTTGAATTGTGTAATCTTTTCGAAAATATTAATCTTTTGAGATTTGTTAAATATCTTTGCAAATATCAGATGAATACAAAAACACTTTACTAAAGTTGATAAGTATTAGAATCGTAAGTAATTTTATCTACTCGTCTAACAACAAGAAAATTAAAGTGTAAGGGTTAGAGAATAGCCGTTGCAATTTTATATTGGTTCACTCCAAACCTTGAGCTACGTCCAGTCCTCAGAGTTTGTCTGAGATTTCACTATACTCTTCAACTTTACAAGTATTCTTTCTACCCTTCCAGAGCCTCTTCAGGTCTCTTTCACAAAGTATTATTTCTGCTATTTTAGCCTCTCCAGGCTCTAGCCTTTCTTTCTCTCTCTAAGAAAGATATTTTTGAGCTTTACGTTACAGCTGTATTCGCTCTCTTTTTTCGCACTTTGAATACATAATTTCTCTAAGTATTGTACAATCAAAATTTTCTCTCTTGTGAAAATGTTATTTTAGTCTTCAACTAGAACTAGTATTTATAGCCTAAGTCTCCAACTGCTTCTTGAAAAACTGCTTCTTGAATCTTTTAGAAACCGTTATTTAGTTGAGTCCTATAACTAACTTTCTGACGTTCTAGAGTAGCTTCCTTGTTGTATCGTCTAATATTGTAGCTTCGTCTGGTATTGTGCTTCATCTGTGGCTGCACTTCGTCTATTATTGCGCTTCGTTCATTGTTGCGCTTCATTTGTTGTTGTGCTTTGTCTGATGTTGTGCTTTATCTATTGCTGCGCTTCGTCTATTGTTGCGCTTCATCTGATGTTGCGCTTCGTCTGTTATTGATGTATCATCTATGATGACGTGTATCGTCTATCACTGACCTATTGTCTAGGATGTCTAATTGTTACTTATATTTTTTTTGCACACTTAACAAACTTATCAAAACAGTTCATACATTTCTAAAATTATTATTATTTGTTTGTCACCAAAATTAATAGAAGTGAAGTCTTCTTGACTTAACACTTTTGTAACATGTTCCTTTGTTGTTGATTCAAAGCTCCTTCATTTTTCAGTTCATCATATCCTTGTTCTACTATCTTCCATGCATATTGAGAGCCAAAAATTGCCTTTATACACATACACCACTTATTATGATTTTCTTTTATAAGTTTGGGGATTGAAACAACAGAATTAGACATCTTCAAAATAATGTCTCTGATACCACTTTGTAGTAAATAAAGGAGATAAAAAGACAAAGGAGAACACTCAAATAATTTAAAAAAACTCACTTGATTTGGATTTCTTGTCCCATTTGGGAAATGAACTAGTACATGGTATTTATAGATACATAAGACATCTCTTTGAAGCAATACAACTCTTAGAAAACATAAGATACATGCATAAGAAAAATACAATGAATCTCAAAATACATGAACCAAATAATGAATCAAGTTTAATTAAATGCTCCACTAATATAGAACCAAATAATGAATCAAGTTTAATTAAATGCTCCACTAATATAATTGCATTTTTTAACAGTAAGAGCTATAAGAAACTATCTTTTTCCATTGACAGAAGTGATCTAACCTTAATTCTGGCTCCCTTCAACAGGTACACAACAATGAAGTTAGCCAAGACAAATAGATACTGCCTAGCTAGCATCAATGGAATTGATTAAAAAGATCCAATTTTTGACCTAGAAGCTAATTAATTACCTGATAGAATTGCCACTTACTGACGCCTTACTGTGAAAGTGCAGTTCTTCAAGCTCTATGAAGGGAGATTTGACCGCAAAGGCTTGTCTAGGAACACGGCTAATAGAGCTGAAAAAGAAGGCATTTGAATGAAAAAATACATATAAGAGTAAAGTAACATATCCTGTATAAAGAGAAACTAAAGGGAAAAAAAGACGAGCTTTTCATACTTATTAACAACGAGATAGATTCCTTGTTAGTATTGATAAAAAAGTGGTCGAGCTCTTGGTCAGTTCCCTACTTCATCTTGAGTATACCCATCCCACAATAGTAAATAGCAGATGAAGAGAGAAGAAAAGATAAGCTAGAATTGCCAAAGATTCTTACATATAAGCTTAACATTGATTGTGTATAGTCAACTTACTTAGAAGGGCAAAACTTGATATTCTTCACGAGAAAAGATGACATCTTCGACATTTCACTAAGAAAACAACATTGTAGTTTAAAAGGTGATTCTTTTTTGGAAAAAACAGGCAATTTCGTAGAAAATATGCAAGAAACAAGGGGGGTTAAGAAAGAATGAGAATAAAGGAAGCAATCGAAATAGTTGACAGAAAGCATAGTCGTTACTGGCCGAAAATGTTAATAACCATGCACTTACATTCACCAATTATTAGAAACTAAATTGGTAACTTGAGGTTGTTGGCAAGGAACAACAGTTCTGAAATCAGTAGACGGTAGAAAATCGTTGGAGAATAAGGAGTCATCGACATTGGATGAGAGAGGTTAAAAAACGGTTAGTTTTGTACATACTATAGGACTCACTTTTATTTAATGATAAAAAAATGCCATATCAACAAAAAGTGGGTCCTACTAATATACACAATTTTAAAAAAGCTACGTCATATATGACATGGCATTTAACCGACGGAGTCAGATTTTCTGTCCTCATAAGGTCTATTTTGAACATTTTGTAAACGTTAAAGTTTAACTTGAATGCTCCGAAACATTAGGGTTCAACTTAGATTTTGATGTAAACTTTAGGATCTAAAATACACTTTTGTTGTATTTTATTTTGTCAAACATTAATACAATAATATTTTCATTTATGTTATTTTATTTCCATATTTTTTAGTTCTTTATTGTTATTTTTATTTTCTTTTATCTTTTTATTCCTTTTCATTTATATTTTGCAAGGATGATTGAATATAATATCGGATGGATCCTTCCTCAAAATCATAATTCTGAAATTCTTATTACTCAGGGAAGTGCAAATTTCTTATCCTTTGTTCTTTTTTATTTATTTGTGCTTATATTGTGTACATTGGGGACAATGTACAATTTGAAGTATGGGAAAGAGATTTTTTAAGCTTATTATAATCTTTGCTATTAAATTTATTAATGAATATTATGAATTAGTTAAAATATGCCTAAAAACACTTGAAATCATTATTGATTATTGAATTGAATTAGTATGAAAAAGGATGAAAGTTAAAACTAACTTACTTTTATAAGTCATATGTTTAGTAGTCATTGAGAATTAATTTGAATGAAAATTGCATATTATTTACACACATAAGACCTTTTTGTGACAAAAATATGGAGGTTTTTGGCACTGTTCATCTCTCTCCTTCTGCGGCCTACCCTTGCTCTGCTAGCACTGTTGCTTCTCTGCTAGCTCTCTCCCTTCCTTTAATCTCCCTTTTACTGCATTTCTATTTCTGGATACCAACCTATCCATTGATTTCCCCCATTAATCCCTTTCCAACCTCATTTCATCTCCTAATCTCGGTCCATCAAGACTACTTGGACTTACACTCTTTCCCTCCATTGAGTTCAAACCCTCTTCCTACTCAACCTTTTATTCCTACATCCCCTCGAAACTCCCTCCAAACCCCTCTCCAACCCCGACTGCCAACACCACCACCAACATACCTAAAACTTGGAACTAGGTTGTTGGTGAAGCCACCCTCGAGGTGAAACTATGCTACTAGCCTCCTTCAGCCACTTCAGATAACTCAATTGTAGCTCCCCCTCTTGAGGTGCTTAGAGCAGGCACCTCCAAATGGAACTCAACCCTAGTTTGGTTCTTCATTGGCAAGAGAGTGGCTTACCCTGTTATAAAACATTAGGCCATGAGTAATTGGAAAAACTTAGGATTGCAAGAGGTCCTCATTAATAGTGATGAAGTATTTCTGTTTTGATTCTTTAATGCAAAGGATGCTAAGAAAGTGCTCCAAATTGGTCCTTAGCACATCTAGAACAAGCCACTTCTTCTCCAAATTTGGAGACTTAGCATGAAAATGATAGACATCAAGTAGGAAAATATACCCATCTGGACTAACTTACATAGAGTCCCACTGGAATATTCGACCACCGCTAGACTAAGCTATATTATTAGCTATTTATGCAAGCCTTAGAGTCCCACTGGAATATTAGTCCACTGTTGGACTCATCTACATTGCTAGCTATTTGTGCAAATCTATTTGCTTGGATCAAACATTGTAAAAGGTGAGGAGGGTTCAATTTGCTAGAATACATGTTTTGGTCTCATTTATGATTGATCTGCCTGATAGCATATCAATTATCAAATTGGATGAAGATCTAGAACCTTTTGAGGATGATATTATTGTATCTTATGCTTAGAAACCTCAACTTCATGTTAATAAAGTGCGGAAATTGACAAGTAGACTATTCGATTAAGAGGATTATAAGGAAGTTATGAGAATTACTTCTAAAATATATGCATAAACTGAAATACAACCTCCTATATAAACACCTAATTTGATAGTGGAAACTTATATAGAAGTTGACGTATAGATAACCCCTAAAGTATCTTTGCAAACTCGGCTTCTAAATACTATAAATGTCAGCCTTCCAGATAAGGTAGATGCATACTCTCTTAAAGTATCAAATTCTTCTGGGATACTTATAGAAGTTGAACCTGTTAGGAGTACTCAAATTACATCGAACCAAAATTCCAGTATAGATGATTTTAAGCTTGTTGTTAAATGGAGGTTGAGTAAGACGAAAAAGGTTCCCAATGGGGTAAACTAAAACATGACCATAGTAGCTTGGAACATAAAAGGGGTCAGTGCCCTTTATAAAAACTTTTCATGAGGAATTTTTTCTTACAAAATAAAGCTTTTATAGCTAGTTTCTTGGAAACCTATATAAAGTCCTCAAATGCAACATTTTCTAATTTTTTTTCCTAGAAATTGGAACTTAATATCCAATTATAACCATCATCCTAATAGGAGACCATTACTTAATTACAATACTTTGGCTGTTGGACCCTGTCTTCGAAGTCCAACATTCGGAATCCTAAAAGCATGGAGGGCTCAATACTCACAACATACCGTTCAAAATTGGGGAAACTTCCAATTGGAATTTCAGATCGGCTTCTTCAGAACATTTTTCCCCATTGTCTTACGATTCTAACGCTCCCAAAAATGCTCAATTTGGTTTAGAAATGAAGAAGTATTGGCCAAAACACTTTCTGCTCTTGCAAAACTGAGACTGAAAACTATCACCAACTTCGCTTCAAAAATTGAAAATCTTAGGGGCTGAATTGAAAATTGATTCCTTCAGAACATTTACATATCCATGTCTCTAGTTTAATTTGAAATAAGAATCAACTCAATTGGAACTCTATAGGTCAAGATATCTCCAAATTACTGAAGCTTGTTCAGAAAATATCCAACTCATAACCTTTTAATCGATTTGCTCACTTTGATTCATTCCAACTTTTTCAAATTAATATCAAAACCAATAAATTTTGTATGAAGAGATAGAGGAATGTCTTAGAAATCCAACGCTTCAAAAATCAGGTCAATCGAAGGTCGGATGAAAAAGTTATGATCAAAAGAGTGGAGGGAGATCGAATCAGAAAAAAATATTTAAAAATCGGCCTCGCGTGCGCGCCATCGCTCGTCTTCGCGAGGGCGCAAGCGCACACGGGCGCTCGTCCATTTGCTAACCCGACCTCCAAACTTCTAATATCCTTAATTTTCACTCAGAACTTCAAAATTTTCAAATTTGATATCAATGGAAAGATAAAAGAACGCTCTACAACTTCTATGAAGGACTTAGAAACAATTTAGGTCTCTAAAGGGGTCAAAAATCCACGCAAAAGTGATTGGTCAGCAACCCATCCTGAACAGTATCATAACTTCTAAACATCATATCTTTTTACTCCATTGTCCAAAAATTTCATACTTTATATAAATGAAAAGATAAAAAGATAACCTACAACTTTTATGAAGACCTTAAGAGCAATTTCTACCTTTATAAGGGTCAAAATTTCAATCAAAGTGACTGTCCCAAACAACTCACCCTAAACAACTTCCAGACTTCAAATTATCATAAATTCTAGCCTCGATATCGAAAAATTGCATACTTCTAGAAACATAAGCTACAACTTTAATTAAGACCACTTTGGTTAATTCTTTCTAGATCAGTACAGTTTTTCCCCTGAACTTCTGCACACCATTTCTACACTTAGGAAAGTTTATCAACACAGCAACTTCTCATAACCACCCACTTCCACATACTCTTCGGTATTATTAAGCTCCACCTCAACCAATTCATCTCAAACACAATTCAAAACTCCAACATGCTATTCCTAAGTAATTACCCAATAGCAACTCAACAAGGAAAGAAAATATGAGCATACACATTCCTTTTTCGCAAAGTCATACACCATCTATATAGCAACACAATCATACACAAAAGAGAATGCTAGAATGCTCATTCTCATTTCCAATGAAAATAAATGTTCATGCATAGCTTTAGTTACATATCAACATATCCATCATAAATTAAGCACAAGATACAAAATACATGAGATGCTCAATGTTTGATATGCTTGTAAAGCTATTCAAAAAGCTAGTCACTAACTTAGTACAAAAGTATCTAATGTCTTGGAGTTTTTCCGATGCCTTGCAAGGTTCAACTCATGTCTTGATTTGCACCTGAGGAGGGAAAGTGGGGTGAGCAACACGACTCAGTGACTAATACATTTATAGCCATCGATAATGAGCCATATTATAAGCATAAATGCTCATTTTCCAAGCAATTCAATTCATTAGCAAATTTATCACATAATTCATAATTAACCAAATTTATCACATAAAGCATATCAGGAAATCTTCTCACAATCATAACACTTTATTATGCATCATACTCAACAAATCATAATGAAAATGCACAATCAATGGCTAGAGAGTTTCTGTGAAACAAAACGGTTTACACCGTGAACAAAACGAGTCCAATTTCTCAGGATCTCGTGGCTTCAGTCGGGCAGCCGGGAAAAGGCTATAGGTCAATGTGCACGTGACTAACGAAACGGGTTTCTCTCTTGCTCAATCACAAACAAATCTATGCTCAATATATACAATCGCAAATTTGCATTTTCATGCTTCTTTCATTTTTCAAATTTCTCATATGCTCATACTTTTCATTCATTTCAAGAAAGCATGTCCTATTACAACATACATTGTCAAAAATTCACCACAATTCAACATTTACAAATTTTAAAAAATAATCACATACACAAATAGGGCGTTTTCCCATCACACAATAACCATAAAAGTATTACCCACCTAAAAGTCAAAATCCAAGCTCAAGATTGTCCTTCCTCTCTCTCTTGAGTGAGGTTTCCTTGGTTTCCTTTAATTAAACAAATTTCTATTCAATGAATACATTCCAAAGAAAGTTCACAAAATCAAGAATCAAAACAAAACTCAAATTGGATTTAAACCTAACCTACCCATAGCCCATCTAGGCTAGAAAACCAAATCCCTAACTTGGAAACCCCAAAATCCATTTGATTTCATCTTTCTCTTCTTTCTTCCTTCATTTCCAACACAAACCCTAACCTCTATTTAATCCCCTTTTTGAATCTAGCATAGGAAAGATGAGAACTTACCTTCAACAAGTTAAAATCCTCTTCTTTTCTTCTTCTTTCTTCTTCCTTTCAAGCTTCCACGATCTTCCCTTCTTTCTTCTCCTTAGTTCACGTTTTTTTTCTTCTTCTTAATGACTTACACGACAACTTCTCCTTCTTCTTTTAATTCATTAACTCCTAACATACTCTTTAACCCATTCTTCCAAAATTACCCCCCCCCCCTTCAGTTGGGCTTTCCAAGTTTGCCCTTATTTGTCTTATATGTCTCTACTCCTCCATTTACAAGCCTACTACTAATTAATCTAACTTAATCCTAACCCTTCATTCTAATTTCAAATTCTAATTTCCATTCAATTCGCAATTCATCCTTGCTAAATTAAAGACTCAACTAAAATAAAAATAAAACAATTAAATCAAAATAAAGGATAGATAAAGAATAAATAAAAAATTTGGGGCCCAACATTGACAATCACGACCACTATTGGTTTCACCTCTTATAAGATGATACAACTTGAAGTTATCCAGAAGGAATCCGGTATGTCCTTTTGCATTACTTTCATTTATGCACATAACAATTTATATCAAAGATCTGTGCTGTGGAGCTATCTCAATTCCTTAGCAACTTCTATATCTCAAGCCTAGATTGTACCTGGAGACTCTAATGCATTAATTAACCCTGAAGAAACACAAGGGCCTAGATCTATTGGCATCCTTTGTGATGAGATGAGATAATGGTTGGCTGATATCCAAGTCATGGATATCCTTAAGGTGGAAACTTTTCTCCTAGTGCAATAAACAAGATGGTGATAATTTCATATAGAAGAAGTTGGATAGATGTTTATCAAACCAATTGTAGTTCACAACCTATACAAACTGCTACTCTCCCTTCATAAACCAAATCCTCTCAGATCATTCAACTTTAACAGTACATCTAACTTCAGAAAGAGTCATCTTTCCTTTTAGATTCAACAATCTTCTAGCTAAGCTTGCAGAATTTGACACTTATATTTTTAAAGCCCTATGTACACATACTTAAGGACTAGGAAATACATTCTTGCGAGGAAGCTTTCACTCATGAAGCAGGAAATGAAAGTGTTGCTTAAAATTAATATAGGGAACACTCATCATCTGTTGAACACTACATAAGCAGTTCTAGACAGAATCCAAATTCTACTTCAAGATGATCCCTACTCTCAACTATTGATAAACTAGGAAAGATTAACTATTCAACACCTTTCCAGAGCTCTTACGTATAATTGCTCCTTATTGAAATAAAGATCAGGAGTTGCTTAGTTGAGAAGGGGTGACAGAAACACTGCTTACTTCCACAAAAGAGTCATTTCGAGGAAAAACAACAATAAAATAATCTCCTTGATGCATAACAATCAGATATTAAATTCTCAAAACTCCCTATTGCATGGGGCATATGACTACTTTTCTAAGCTTCTGCAGCCCCTTCACAGGCTACTTCTTCCTAGCATTTTTTGAAGGAAATTATACAGTGTCAAATATCTCATATTAAAGCTAAATAGTTAACTCAACATGTTTCACGTTAGGAAATTGAGCATACGTTGAAAACATTGAACCCCTACAAAGCCCAAGTCTAGATGGATTCAGTCCACTTTTCTACAATAAGGCTTGACATCTAATCAAGCCTACTGTGACAGTTGATATTCTTGAATTATTCAGGGAAAGTGTTTATATAATTTAATAGTACCTTTATAGCATTAGTGCCAATATTGTGTACAAAATCATTTCAAAGGTGTTAGCTCAAAGATTAAAGAAAGTACTGACCAATTACATTAACTTATCACAAGGTGCCTTCATTCATGGACTGGTCAATAAGAGATAATATACTCCTATAAGAACTCATTAAATACTATGACTCCATAAATGGTAGAAAGAATTACTTCCTCAAGTAGACATGAGGAAAGCTTTTGATAGTGTTGACTTGAAATTCATCCTAAACACACTTAGGGCTTTGAATTTTCCTCAAACTTTCATACAATGGATAGCCGAATGTGTCACCACTCCTACTTTCAAAATTCTATTGAATGGACAACCTAGCAATCATTTCAAGAGCTCTAAACGAATTCAACAAGGTGATCCCTTATCCCTATATCTTTTCACCCTTGTAATGGAAGTATTTAACAGAACTTTAAAGGCAGTGGTTGAACGTGCTAAAGCTTTTAAATATCGTTCCAAATCCAACAGCTTGAGGATTACCAACCTCAGCTTTGCAAATGATCTTGTTTTGCTCTCAAAAGCTGACCAGATATCATGTTCCACACTGATGAAAGCTCTCAAAATCTTTTTTAAAAAAATTTGGTTTAGAGGTTAACTCTGCAAAAAGTAGCTTCTTATTATCTAAGTCTACTTTGGAGAGTGAAACAGATATTAATTGTATCATTGTTTTCATATTTCAACCCTTCCCTATAGTTTACCTTGGCATCTTTATTACAAGCTCTAACCATACTACTGCTGATTTCTCCTTACTAGTTAAAAGAATCAAAAGCAAAATTGCTAATTGGAGCACCAAAACATTAGAAATTACAGGGCGGTTACAACTTATATCATATGTATTGAATTCTATAAATTTTTTTGGGTTGCTTATTTGGTCATTCCTAGGAAAATTATTAAAACCATAGAGATGTTGTTCAATAACTTTTTGTGGAATGGACATGAATATGCTGTTAAGAGGGCCAAAATGCAATGGAAATATGTATGTATACCAAAAGAAAATGGGGACTTAAAATCATATCTCTAAAGCTAATGAATATAGCAATGTTGGCCAAAAGCCTTTGGAAATTGATGATGGATAAGCAAGCTCTTTGGTGTAAATGGATGCATAGTATCTTCATAAAAGGAAGAAGCATTTGGAGTATTAAAAGTAAATCCATCTTCTCATCAATTTGGAGGGTCATCCTAAGAACAAGAGAACTTATAAATCGTGAATTTATCACTATTATTAGAAATGGAAAGTCAACCTATTTTGGTTTGACAGTTGGCTATCATATGGCCCATTATACAATCTGTAGGGTATGGAAAGACTCATAACAACCCTACATCGAGAAATTAAAGTGGTTGAGGCTCTACGTGATAGGATATACTTGATTATAATGCAACACCCACTTCCCTCTATCTTGAACTACTGCAAACCGATCTACATGAAGGAGAGGATAGAATCATCTGCCAGCACTCCATGAATGGGACCTTCTCTAGTAAATCTTGCAAGGAATTACCTCAAAGGCGGCATAGTTTTCTTCGTTGGAATAGAGTGGTTTGGGTTAAACACTATCACTTGAGAGCTGCACTTACCTTGTGGATGGCTATGAAATTACGTCTGCCAATAGTTGACAAGTTGAAGACTTTTATCTACATACCAAATAGAAGCAAACTCTGTCAAAGGGAAGAGGAACACCATGAGCATCTATTCTTCCAATTTGAATTTGTAAATCCTAGTTGGAAAATGATTCTGCATAAATGTCATGGTGTTGAATGTACCCAGTAGCTAAAACTCTTTTATTTCTTGGTGCAACCACTTTGTGCATCATGAAAACCTTACCAGATGGAGCTTCTACATAGTACTATCCTTCATTTTCAAAGCTATTTGGGATGAGAGGAATCTTCAAATATTTTAGAATAGAAGTTTAACTAAGAAACAGTTCCACAACAACCTGTACATGCAAATCAGAAGTTACAGCAGCCTACACAAGCTCAACTCTCATAGTCAAGAATGTTGGTCTAAAATGTGGAATATTTAAACATGTCTAAACCTAGTTAGTAAGCTATCTTGCTATTCTCTCTTAATTTACTTAGCAAATCTGTAATGTTTTTTATAGCTTTTGTATAACTCTTGATTGCCTTTAAGGCTTAATTCCTTACATTTTAATTTAAAAAAACTTTTTGTGAGCTTTTGTGCCTAAAAATAAAATATGTCTCTTTTATTCTTTCATATGTGTTATCATGAATAGTTGGATAATTCTAGAAATTACTTTTATTATACATATTGAGACCACATTTGGTAAATTAGGAGCATTAAAGTGATAAAGGCATTTAGATTCAACATTTTTAGCCTATTTTCTTGAATTACCTTACCATATTTTATCCCTTAAGAGTAACCAATTTTGAGCCTTAGCCTTTTTCATTCATTACAACCCCATTATTAGTTTTACCTTATCTTTCTTAAACCTTTTTTATTATTTTAAACCTTGAAGGTTATTTACATTTACTTTTTTGTTTGAAACTTGAAATTGGAAAAGGTATGATATTTCTTTAATTGTTAGTATATGATGAATGGTCAAAAAAAAGTTATGGTACTAATGGATTTAGCATGTGAAAGGCCTATATTGTGAAAGATTAAATTTATGATAATTTTGTTTCTTATAAATTTCCTTCAATTTTATCACCCTTTTTATTATCCCAATCATACCTTATCTAAGGCTATTAAAAATGTTGGGACCCATTTCCGGAACCCAACTCTTAACACAACCATAGCTATTATCGGTTCATTTTCTTACTCTGATACCACCCATGTTGGGCCCCGTTCTCGTAACTCAACTCTTCACACAAACATAACTATTATCGGCTCATTTTCTTGCTTAAACTAAAAACAAAAGCCCAAAATGAAAACGAAGGCCAAAAGCAAAACGAATAACAAAAGAACGGACGAGGAATCGAAGGAACGGATTTACAAAATTCCGACATCCAAAATGAGTACCTTAGAAAAACACCGCGTTGGAAACCATACGACACACTCGGTCTAATAGCTATGGCGGTATCAGAGCAAGAAAATGAACCGATAATAGCTATGGTTGTGTTAAGAGTTGGGTTCCGGAAATGGGTCCCAACAATTCAATGTCCCATTTGAAATTCAACTATTCATGATAATACATATGAAAGAATTTCAAATGGGACATTGAATATCGGTATATATATATTTTTTCATTAAATATCATTCAAAACAATTCAATGTCCCATTTGAAATTCATCAATTCCAATTCCTCAATCCATTTATTTCTTCAAATGCTATCATTTCTCATATCTCATCATTTAACAAAAATCTTATTTCTCTTTTGCCATAAAATCCCACACATGTCTAAGTACCATCAATTCATACCCAAAAAGAAGCACTTCAATAATTTAGACCAACCATCACAATCATCGGACCTCCTGTCCGAAATCCAAACGCAATCAATCACATTCATATCATCATAATACTTCAATACCCAACACATTCACTGTTAGCCCCGAATTTTTATTATTATTAATTAAGCATGATTAGGTTAATTAAGCATGATTAGATTTAAGTAAGTGGCATTAGTGAGTTAGATTTCATTAATTAGTTGGATGACATTAATTAAGATTGGTAGCATTAATAATGTTAGTTAGAATTAAATGAATTAGATGAAGCTAGCATGTTAGTTGGACTTTAGTTGTCTTGAATTAAAAAGGAAGAAGGGAATTGAAATGGGCTTAAGTGATGGGCCTTGAGGTGAGTATATAAAGAAGAGATAAGAAGAAGAGAAGTGTCTTTAAGTCATTGGGCTCAAATGGAATGGGCTTAAGTAATTAAAAGAGGTATAAAAGG
>JAOSBM010000206.1:27422276-27454305 GCA_027568955.1 Erythroxylum tenue
TTGTAAAAGTTAGCACTGAACTACAAAGTGCGGAATATAGTGGTTTGCCAAAATCCTAAGTGGGAGCTTAGGTAGAGGACGTAGGTTTTAACACCGAACCTCTATAAAACAGCGTTTGATCTTCTTCCCTACATCTTGTATATTGTTTTTGGTTATATTGGTTTTGTGTGTATTAACTTCTGTTTTATTGTTGAATTCCGCGAAGAGCTTTAGTGATCTATTCAACCCCCCCTTCTAGATCGCTTACACTTAAGCCCTCTATCTCACCCTTATAAACTTTTAATTTAGAACGTTGGAGGCTAAACGATCCCTCTAAACAAATTGGTGTCAAGCAATAGATTAATATCTTACATTATTCTTTAGCATCTCTTTTGGAAACCAAGACTTAAAAAATGGATGAGTTGGTTTCTCCAAGTCTGTTATGAACAATTAGCCACATTTTTCTAACCTGAGCCATGCTTAAAATAAAAGAAGCTTCCTATAATAGAACTCCCATCCCTTATTGTTGACTTGGTATCCTCCTCTAATTAGTTTATGCATTTTAAGATCACCCTCATTTCCTTTAACGCTCCTTTATTGTTTTATTATAATTTATGTGCCTCCAATAACCATCACATAAGGAAAAGTCTTTTGGCTCGAACTTCTAAACTCTCTCTAACTTATCACTTTAACGCTTGGCTAGTAGTAAGTGACTTTATCTCACATTTTCCAACTTCAGAATTTGAAGGAGGATCTAGTAAATGGGATGCAAATATGTATGACCTTGCTGGAACAATAGAAAATAGTATACTTTTGGACTTGAGATTTTCTGGTAATCTTTTTACTTGGTCCATCAATCAAACTAATAGAAGGTATATCATCAGAAAACTAGACAAGGACTTAATGAATTCGTGTTGGTCTTCTCCTTTGCGTCTTCCCAACCCATTTCCTTTTCTCCCACTATTTCAAACCACTCTCCAATCCACATTTCTTTGAATTTGGAATCTCTAATTAAGTTGCATTGATTTTTCTTAGCATCTACTATATATATATATATATCTGTATATATATATGTATATATATATGTGTGTCTCTCTCTCTCTCTATATATATATATATATTTGGAAAACTCGTGTAATCAGCATATACCATATATTATTTTTGGTAGGCACCTATAGATTAGCCTTATCTAGGTGGCTATGATTAAGGAGACATATTTCTTGTTTTCTTATAAATCTGTATATAATGTTTCTTCAAGGCTTAATGAACAAACACGAGTTTTTATCCATCTCTAGATTTTTTTGTGACATGTTATTAGAGCCTATCTAGGTCATCGGTCTTTTGCTTTGGGGATAAGACAAAAGTGATGGAATGATAAAAAGGAAGACGATTTAACCGTATGACATTATAGCAAGTAATAATCCTAAAGTTTGATAACAAAGATTCAACTGAAGGTAGAAAACCATGATGAATGGGCTTCTTTTGTGGAATGCACTAAAAGTGAGAAATAAATTTGGTTTTATAGACAGAATGATCAAGCAACCGAATGAGAAGTCACTAGATCTTGAAGGTTAATTGGTGGACTAATAATTCATTATTGGTCTCCTAGATTATGAATACCACTAAACCTTAATTGCATTCAACTATTTCACAATTAGAGTTGGTGCAAGATCTTTAGGAATACATACAAGAATGTTTCTTGATAGCCAACATACCATGTAAACAACAACTAAAAGTTAAACTTGTTAAGTGCAAACAAAGGGGATTAAGTATAGTTTCCTATTATGGAAAGTTGAAGAAGTTGGGGAAGAATCGGCTAATTACAAATAAATGCAAACATGCAAGTGTGAGTTATGCAAGTGCAAACTTGAATTTGCATTGGAGAAGAAGCGTGAAGAGGAAAGTTCATCAATTTCTCATGGGTCTTGATGAAACGATCTATTCTCATGGGTCTTGATGAAACGATCTATAGAATATAAGATCCAATATACTTTCCCAAGATCCTTTGCCAAGTTTATCTAGAATTTATTCAATCTTGGTGTAAGAGGAGAATGTGATAATTATTGCTCATGGGAAGGAGGAACGTGGTGAAGTGATAAGCTTCGCTATATAAGCTGGATCAAGATCTCGAGGGCGACGTGAAGGAAAAGACAAGAATACAATAGGTAGCATTTGCAGCCATACGAGGCATGAACCTGAGGGTTGTTTTGAGCTAATTGGGCATCCTAAGTGGCGGGGAGATCGCCCTTCGGGAGCAGGATGAGGAATTGAATGGAAAAAGGGAGGACAACAATTTATTAATTTTGGGAGCAAAGGATATGGAGGAGAAGTCAAGGTTAATGCAATTCAAGCCTTAACATCACGAGCAGTGGGTAATGTTGTAGTCTTAGATGTTGTCAAGATTGTTGTTATTGGGCTTAATAATGAGTTGTGAAAAACATTAAGGAACTTTTTAAGTGCTATGAAGATAGAAGCTAATGAGAAATTAACCAATAAGTGTTCTTCCACACAATGGACAATTGAATCAAGTGTTTCTCATCATATGACAAGATGGTTGGAATGTTTGTGTAATGTTCTAGATGTAATGAAATGTCCTATGGGGTTTCCAAATGGGAAGCAAATTGCTTCCATAAAGCAGAGAACAGTGGTGCTTAGCAATAAATTGAAGTTGAATAATGTTCTTTATATGTCAAATTTATAGGCAATTTGGTTTCCTTATCGTAGCTACTTGATAAATCAGATTGTGTGGCTTAGTTCATGAACAAGTTTTGTGATACACAGGATCACACTTCTAGGATGATGATTGGTTCAGGTAAGCAATGAGAGAGGCTCTACTTCTTTCAGGTGATGGTGACTGTAACAACTATGAAGACTAGTGGTGAGAGCTCCTTTGATATATGGCACAAGTGGTTGGGACATCCATCATCCAAGGTTGTAGAGTTGATTTCTAACGCTAGTTCTAGTGGGAATAGTAGTTTGTGGAATAAAGCATGTGAAGTTTAACTTAGAGAAAAACAATTAAAAGAGTTTTCCTATTAGTGGTGAAAAAACTCTCTGTGATTTATGGGGGCCTTATCAAACCCTAGATTTTTATGGTGCAAGATATTTCTTAACCATTGTTAATAATTTTTCACAAACAACATGGATTTTTTTATTAATTGATAAGAAGGAAGTGTCAATGAATTTATGTAATTTCATTGCTATAGTGGAGTGCCAATTTAACAAGTGAAGTTATATGTAGTGATAATGGTACAAAGTTTAGATGCATTAGTAATTATTTTCATAAACATGGAATTGAAAATGAAACATATTATGAAGGAATCTCGTAGTAAAAAGGGTGGGTCGAGCACAAGAATAGGCTTATACTTAATGTAACTCAAGCATTGCGATTTCAAGCCAACCTTCTTGTAGAATTGTGAGGGGAATGATTTTTGGCTGCTGGATATTTGATTAATCAAACAACCTTTGTTGTCTTGAATGGTAAAACAGCATATAAAATTTGTATGATAAACCACCCTTGTTTAGACATTTATTTGTGTTTAGATGTTTGCACTATATGCATAATCAAAATCCCAAAGGAGATAAATTTATTAGACATAATCAAAGATGCATTTTTTGAGCTATCATTATGGCAAAAATGGTTGGTGAGTGTATGACCTAGAGATGGGTGTATTCTTTGCTTCAAGGGATGTAGTGTTTTTATAAGCATGAGTTTTCTTAAATAACAAAAGATAATGATGGACATAGTAATTTAGAGGATTGGTGTGGAGTGGATAAGGATGGTGACGTAAATATTATGAGAAAATCGAGTGTCTCAGGAGAATGAACAAACTGCACAAGTTAATGGGGATATTATACCTTATGAAGTATTGAACATCAATTTGGGATGTAAGAATAATGAAGCTAAAGAAGTCATGGATACTAGAAGTTGTGAGAATACATCGAAAATTTTTACAACTATTACTACAGGATTGACTCTGAATCCTTTATTGAGGTTGTGAAAGATAAAAGGTGGAGAAATGCAATGCAACAAGAAATACAGGCGTAAACAATTAATGCCACTTAGACTGTGGAAACAATTCCTTTAGGGAAAAAGGCTATCGATTACTAGTGGACTTATAAAATTAAGTATAATTTTGATGGATCAATTGAGAGGCTTAAAGCACGACTTGATTTTGGGTAATAATTAAGTTAAAGGGCTAGATTATAATGAAACTTCTACACTCGTAGCCAAAATAGTGATTGTTCGAACTTTCTTTGCAATTGTAGTAGCTAAAAACTGGCAATTTTATTAAATGGATATCCGCAATGCATTTTTACATGGTGACCTTGAGAAAGAAGTCTATATGAATTTGCCTCCCAAATTTCATTCCGAGGTACCTGGCAAAGTTGTCGAATCCAAAAATTGATATATGGTTTGAAACAATCTCCCATATGTAAATTTGCTAAGTTAACTGGTGCTTCAAAATGGGATGATTTTCATCAATCATATTCAGATTACTTTATTTTTACTTTACAACATGATAGTTTGCAACTTAATGTATTTGCTTATATTGATGATCTTATTATTACAGGAAATGATGGTACTACGATTCAAACTTTAAAAGCTTATATGATTATATGTTTTTATTGAAAGATCTTGGTCTGAAATATTTTTTAGGGATTGAAGTGTCTCAAAATGACATTGGTATTTTTTTGTGCCAACAAAAATATACATTACACATTATTTATGACATGGGTTTGTTGGTAGCAAGATTAGAACCATCATCTTTCCTTAGCTAACAGAAAACCTCTTCCAAATGCAGAGCGTTACCGTAGGTTGGTTGGCTGATTAATTTATCTTTCCATTATGAGAACTGATTTATCTTACAATGTGCATATGCTTGTACAATTTATGTAGAGGCCAAAGCAAGAGCATTAGGATGAAATGCTTCGTGTGGTGCTTTATTTGAAAGGTAATCTAAGTTAAGGAATTTTATTACGTGCTGAATGTGATCTACAATTGTATGCTTAGGGTAATTTAGATTAGGTAGGTTGCCCTTTAACTCGATGATCTCTTTCTGAATGGTTTATTCTGCTAAGTAATTTTCCTATTTCTTAGAAGATTAAGAAATATTATATTGTGTCTCATTCTTCAATGTAGGTAAGAGTATCGATCTATGGCCATAACTACCTGTGAGCTAAAATGGATAAATGTATTATTATTATGCATTGGTGTTGCACATCCTTAACCTATGAAGCTTTATTGTGATAGTCAGGCAATTTTGAATATTACAGCTAACTTAGTTTTTCATAAACATACAAAGCTATAAAGGTTGACTGTCATTTTCTACTTGAAGAAGTTGATAAGGGAGTCATTGCTACAAGGTATGTTTGTACTCATGTTCAACTGGCTAACTTTTTCACCAAATTATTGGGGGAAGCAATAATTTGATTTCTTTCTTCGCAAGTTGGACACTCAAAATTCAGATACTCCAATTTGAGGGTAGGTATTAGCATCTGCTATGTATTACATATTTGGAAAACTCGTGAAATTAGCATATCCTATATATTATTTTAGGTAGGCTAATGTAGTCAACTATAGATTAGCCTTATTTAGGTAGCTATGATTAAGGAGAAAATTTTCTTGTTTTCTTGCAAATTTGTAAATATTGTTTCGTCTTGGCTCAATGGACAGACATGGTTTTTTTTGGCCACCTCTAAATTTGTTTGTGATGATTTTTTTCAATTTTTTAGTTGAAGGTCCTAAACTTCAAAATGTGTTTAGGAAAGCTTCACTCTAGGTTATTTTATTTACTATCACCAAGAAGCTAAAAGAAAAGATGAATTTTTTTTATGAATAAATCTTACTGATAGCAATATTTAAGACCAAGTGAAGAAGGCTAAAGCAAAGTTGGACCTTATTCAAAACCATATTTACTATTTCTCGTTACTAAATCTTTTAAAATTAGAGAAAAATATCTTTTTAAGACTACTTGTCCTTGTATGATAACAGGAAGCCTTAATAAAAACCTAGAGTATACTAGATAAGCGAAGGCAAGTTAGAGTAAACTAGATAAGAGAAGGATATCATAACACCTTTCTTTTTACAACTATATCAATGCAATGCAAAACAATAAAATCATATCGTTTTTCATTATTCTAGTAAACAAGTTTTAACTTTAAGTATTGATATTGAATTTTTAAATTATATGAAAATAATAACGCTCAATCTTCTAACATGGTAAGACCTTTCACCCCTACAGAAGTTGAAAAACACATTCTTTTATTTTAATAGCTCAAGAGTCCTAAAACCAAATGGATTTAGTGCCTCATTTTTCTAAAGCCTATCATTAACTAAAAGCATCTTAATCTTATTTAAAATATAAAAAGAATACCTAGGGATCTAAATGCCAAATTTATTAATTTGGTCCTTAAATGTGCTTCTTTCTTATATGGTTTTATACACATTATATGTTATAATATGATTTATAGTCATTTTAAATATGATTGCTAATAGAATGAAGGTTGCCTCCAATTTATTATTAACCATCAATATATTGATTTTCTAAAGGAAGAAGGATTGGAGATAAGATTCTCCTTGTTAAGAACTGATGATCTAAGGGTGTTTCTAATCAATATTTTAATGATAACAAAATATAAGCATTATTGAGTTTTAATTTATTGAAAGAAATATAAGAAAAAATTTGACCATGCATAAATTAAGAAATATTTCATGAAATTGCTAAAAAAGGGGTGAATTTTGCATCATTCAAAGTGAAGATTAAAAAAAAAGGTAGAAGGAGATGAAGGCATATCAATGTTATAAATAATCTGTAATGTTTATTATACTTTCATTTAGTCACTTTGATAATCTTAAAGGCTCTCCGTACATAAGCTCATAACTTTTTTAATTAATTAAATGAATATTTTCATTTATCAAGCGGGACTAAGAGGATGAAGGCATATCAATGTTATAAATAATCTATAATGTTTATTATACTTTCATTTGGTAACTTTGATAATCCTAAAGGCTCACCATACATAAGCACATAACTTTTTTAATTAATTAAATGAATATTTTCATTTATCAAGCGGGACTAAAATTTTGATTTCAAAGAAAATCCTCTTACACTTTAAAACACTTTTGAGAAAAATTTTGAAATGTATTTGCATTAAAAATGAAGTTTGAGAATTTGAAATTATTATATTTATGATTTTGGGAGGATTGGTTGACCTATATAGGGTATTAGTTGACCAATGTATTAATGTATTGTGAGTTTGTAGTAACATTGGTTAATACAACCCTCACCAATAGGATTCGTCGGAATTAGTTTCGATATTAATATGACAAGACCAAGCAACATTCTATCAAGATCAAGTTTAACTTAAGAAATTCAACACCAAATATGAGAAGGATATAAATTGCCATACTCTAAAAAAGAAAGGATTGAGAGTGATAAGCTTCTAAGGTTTAATTGCCACTAGCAAGTTAAATAAGATCGTAAATTTTTAGAGAACCTAAAGTAAGATTTAATATAAAAGATTGAAGAAGATTCTTTTTAAAGGTTTTGATGACCAAACGTGTATTTTAAACCTTAAAGTTTTCATTAGAATAAAATTTGAAAACTAAAGTTTCAATGTATTCAATTTAAATAATAACATTTGAAAAATGTTCAATACAAACTCTAAATGAATGAAAAATTTGATGGGGTTAACTATATGTCAGTTAAATACGACATTAATATTGACGCGACAATGTTTATTATGTCTAATATTAATACTACCACGTGGTTAAGTGAGGCCTACTAATAAAATTTTAAAAATATTAATAAAAAATTAATATTAACCCCTACTTATCTAAAACAAACCCTAAATTATCTTGTCTTCTCCCTCAAGCTTCGCTTTTGCATTTCCTTCTTTTTGAATTTTGTTTCTTAGATGCCATATCATCATTTATCTCCTCAGCTTTTACCTCATTCATAGGTGCTTTAACATTTATCTCTCTCACACACACTTGGTTTTTGTCTTGGTTTTTGTCTCATATTGGTTGCACTATGTTTTCTATCTCAAACCAACCACTTTTGATAACTCTCTATAGTAAGTTTTCTCTCTCAAACTAGCCACCTTCTCTCTCAAACTAGCCACCTTTGGTATCTCTGTACACTATGCTTCCTTGCTTCTTTTCTTCTCACTTTGGTGGTATGGTCTTTTTTTTGTGATAGTTGTTTTTAATTCTTTTGTTAAGATATAGGTTCTCCTCCATTTCACTTCGGAACTGTTCATCCATTTTTATTTCATAATTTGGTATTTTCTGAACACTTAATATGCTTTAGTATTATTCAAGTCTTAGTCCTAAATTTCAACCATGCTTTTTGTTCCATACAACAATTCTTCTTTTGCTATCTTGGAACTGGAATTATAAATTTGAAGAGGGACTATTACTTGGTTGCTTAATTTATGTAAAAATTTTGTTCTAAAAGCTACAGGAGATGAAAAATTTGTAACTGAAGTTCTGATTTAAATTATGTTAATTGTTTCAACTCCTCATATATCTTCTATGTAGCTCTAAGTTTCATTAATTGGTGTAGTATATGATTACTATATTTGATACCTAGGTTGTTTTATAATTAGTATTGTTTTTTTTCATAATTTTTGTTATCATCCATTTTGCTTAGAAACTATTCATTCATTTCTATTATTCTCTCTATCAATTTTTATTATTCTCCTCTATTTTTCTTAGGAATTATTGATGGAGGTGAAGAAACTTTTTATAGTGCTTGTTTGTTACTAGGTTTTGATTCTACTTTGAAGAGGCTCCAAAGCCTTTGATAGACATCTTTCTTATAGGAGCTTGGTACAACACACTTCCTCGTCAACATTTTTATCTACTCCCATATCCTAATAGACTTCTCTTGGTTCATTCTCCTATTGAGAATTTATTGATTCAAACAATCCATAGTATAATCACTAAACTCCATGGCTTCTAGTTTAACCTTTTCCTCCTTCAAAAAGTTATAATAATCAAACACCAACTTTATTCTAGAATATACTATATTCTAGAATACAGTATTCACAAGCCCATATTCATCTTCGATGTTGTCACTTGTTAGTAAAAAATAAGGATGGGTATTAGTGATTTTATATGGGCTATAAACCATTTAATTTGTATGGTCATGGTGCTTACTAATGAACTGCTTAATAAACTAGATGGAGTCAAATATTTTTGCAAGCTAGACTTACCAGTTGGATACCATCAAATACCAATGCATCCTATACATGTGGAAAAGATAAAACTTTACACACATAGTGGGTAATATAAATTCGTGGTAATGCTTTTTGGAGTCTTTAATGCATCATTCACTTTCTAATCATTAATTAATGATGTTTTACAACCTTATTTATGGTAATTTATCCTAAATTTTTGGCTAATATGTTGATATACAACCCTATTTGTGAATTACAGTTGCAGCATTTATAAATAGTGTTAATAAGTTTATGTCAATAAAGAGAATTGCTGTTTTGGAGCCATAAGCGATATAATGTTTGGGCATGACATCAAGGAAGGAGAATTAAGTATAGAACCAACCAAAATTATCTTTATAGAAGATTGACCCAAGCTAATTTTAGTGTTTACTCTACAAGGGTTTTTGAGATTAATAGGATACCGTCCAAAATATCATCAAGGACCATGAAAAGGTAGAGGTACCACTATCTGATATGCTAAAAAAGAATAATTTCAAGTAGTTTTTAAGGTTGAAAATACCTTTACATAGCTCAAAAGGGTGATAGCATAAAGATCGATATAAATTCACCAAAACCTTCATTATTGAATATGAAGCTTTTAATTATGGTGTTAGTGCAATACCCACTCAGGAATAAAAATTAATAGCCTTTTCAGTCAAGCTTTAAAGGGAGATAATGCAGCTTTATCTACCACCACTACAACAAAATTAGCAATGATTTATTTTGTTGCTAAAAGTTACAAAATCGTTGCTAATAGTCATTAGCGATGTTTTGTACTCGTCACTGAAAACGTTACCAAATTCTTGTAGCAAAATACTATAAGCGATGTTTTTTCCTAATCGTCACCAGTACGCTTTTGTTATGCTTACTTTTAGTAACTAATGATATAGAAGTTTTTAGCTACATTTACAAAAACGTAGCAAATTATTTTTAGCTACTTTTATGGGTTTTTTTTTAGCTATGTTTCCAGAAATGTAGCCAAAAGTTTTTAACTACGTTTTCTAAATTGTAGTTAAATTTTTAACATACATTTTACCTAAATGTTATACCATGTTAATTATAATTATTTATGACATTTTTAATCCATTTTATTGTATATAATATTTTTATTTTTGTTGTTAATTTATTATTAAAAATATTGAAAATTTGAAGCATTGTATACAAAAAAAATAAAATATCAATAAATTTGATCGTGTACAAGATTTTACTTACAACTGCAAAAATACTTATATACATTCAAACTCCCTTTCATTACATAATCTAGGCCAAGTAATTTTCTTAGGTACTTTCCATGCTTGGATAACTTTTTAAAGCTTGTTTTCCATTTCAAAACGTTGAATGTATGCTGGTGTTGATGAGGATAGAGCAATTGACTCACCCCAAAATTGCAACATTATTTTTCAGGCTCAGAAAAGTTATCCCGTTAGACAAACGGGAGTCTAGCCACTGCATCGTGTACTTAGCACCTTGTTGCAAATGTCATCTACATTTAGCTTATTTCTATCAGACATTGATGTTTGCAACAACTCTTGCATCTTATTCTGAAATTTAAAAAAACAAAATCAATATTGTTTTTAAGGTTAAATTCATTATTACTGCTAAGGAGAATGTTGTTTTTAGTGTCACTTAAAAGGAATGACCTTTTCTTTTTGTTGCTAAGATTTGTATGGTAAAGTTTCATTCAATTTTGGATCAATTCATTCCTCCCCTGAGAATTTATGAGATTTGATTATCAAAAGAATTTAATTAAACGTAATGAATTTAATGCTAAATTGACTTTTCAGAATAAAACTATTAACATTAATTCATCCCGATGTTGACGTGGCGATTAGTTTCCAATGACAAAATTGAGCTATGCTATGAGATATATGGCAAATTTCTCTTTAATCAAAAACAATCGATGAACAACAAATCTTCTCATCAAATACTAATCAGCCCTTACCTTCCATAGCCGATCTTCTTCTTCAAGGTTTTCAATATCATTCAAATTACCTCTCTTTCTTTGTTATATGTATCTTATTTTCTATTCAGAAGCTATCAGAGATGAACATTTGATTGTATATACTATGTGTTATGTAAAGCTTCCCTAAATCTTTAAGAGAACATAGATGAAAATGGAGGCGGTAGCAATGTTCTGATGGTTGGTATGGGATTAGCAAAATCGGTTGTTTTAGAATAGTCATCGATTCCTAAAACTATAGTTGTTCAATCAGGTATGTATGTGTTCGAATTTAGGCTCCTTATACCGTTTGACTTAGTTAGCTATTCAAGTTATATACTATTTGTTTCTTAGGTGAAACACATCATACGTGTGGTTCATCTAATTATGTGGTCCATATTACATTTGGGCAATTGTTAATTGTATCTTTCGTTAGTTTTGTTAAAGCCAAGAAGTTGTTGGAAGAGAGTGTCAGAAAACCAACTCCTGAGGGAAGATCTTTCATTGTTTCACTTGATACTTCGAATGTATAAGAAGCCTTCTTAGGAATCTACACATAGGGAACTCCTTTACCTTATCTACAGAGTCTTATGTTACTTGAAATCCAAAAATACAATTATTTCTTTTTATTTTCGAAGGAATAGGCATGAAACTTTATGTATTGTTTTGTCTGTAATAATTGTTAAACTTCTAATTAAAATCTTGTATGACTTACCATTTATCATTATATTATATTGCTGACCATATTTCAATATTTACATGTATTATTATTTTATTGTTAATAAATATTAATGATTAAGAATAGTAGTCAAGTTCAATTTATGATGTTTTAATCTTATTAACAATAAAATTTTATGTATGTTTATCTTTTTAGATCCAAAAAATATTTTCTTTTCAAAATATAAATTACCTACTGTGTGTTTTTTTAAAATATGTTTAAAACTTCCAAAACATTTTACAATTTTTGGATGCTCCATTCTTTTTTCATGAATTATTTGTATGAATGGAGGTGAACTATGTACAATAGATATCATTAAAGAACCATTTGTGTATAAATCTATAGATTGAAACAAATTTATAGAGTTTGAATGCATTAGCTCAAAATTGTAATTATTTCAAGTTTTGGCGACGATTTAAAAATGCGTCGCCAAAAGTTCAGCTTTTTGTGTCAATTATGGAAATCATCGCAAAATGCTTGACATTTGGTGAAAAAATTGTTAAACTATTGCAAAAGGTCACGCCTTTGGTGACAATTCTACAAAATGTCACGAAAAGCTGGACCTTTGGTGATGAATTTTAAAATTGTCACCAAAAGCTAGCTATTAGCAACAATTTTCAATTCGCCGCCAAGAAAAATGTAGCTAAAAATTAGTTTTGTTGTAGTGTACCTAGGATACAGAAATATTGGCACTAATACTTAAGGTATAAAAATAGAGGCCCCTATTTTCTAAGAGGACATTTGTGGTTTGCACTAACCATAGAAGCCTCAAATATTTGTAGAGCCAAAAAAGCTCTACCATAACTTCAATAAGTTAACGAAGTACGATTTTTCATAGAGTGCAAGCAAGAGAAGGAAAATTCAGCAGTATTTACCTTCTTTAAATAAGATGAACCAACACAACTGATGGTAATATTAGCATTAGTCCTAACATAGTCATAAACCATTTGGAAAGAAAAGAAAAGTCAAGTGGAGATTTAAAGGTTGTATAAGTTGTTCCAAGAAGGAGAATCATTGGGGTCATGTGAGTGTGAGGACATATTACTCTTCTATAAAAACAAAATTACCTACTTCCCTCTCTTTGTTAGTGATAAATGTCATATAAAGCCTACATAGCACTTGACCTGAAAGGCTTCACAAAATGCAAAGAACAAAGAAGTTCATATCGATACCTTCAAAGCATATGGCATTTTCTAGAGAAATAAAAGAGAACAAGAAACACTATCTAGAAAGTTTGAACTTTGATGAGATACTCAATTGAATAGAATGAAAATAAATAAAATACAATAAGGTTGTATTAGTATAGAAAATTGGCATGATATCAAATCTATAGAAATAGATAAAATATCTATCATGATTATATCATTGAGGAAAAGGCAATCGAGTAATCAATTCTTTCTTTTTGATAACTTTCATAATATCCTATTAAGGACAAAATGTTCTGATTCAATTAATAAAGTTAGGTTCTCAAAACTGTCACCTAGTATAACTATAATGGAGTTTTAAAAATATTTGAAATCGTAGAAAAAATTGAATCTAGTTTTTATTTATACGTCTATTTATATGAATAAGACTTTATGCGTTATTAAGAACTCAACAGGATGACCTTCATTTTTTTTTCCTCTAACCATTACTAACTCTTGTTGATGTGAAGATAGAGGTTTCCATGAATTTCATTATTAGCCTTTTGAAGTCTAGAGGTTAAAAAAAATTATAGTAATGATATATTGATTTCCCAAAATGACACACTTCATTGCAATGGAAACAATAGTCACTACAAATAATGTTACTCAAACGTATTAGGAGAATGTCCTTAAATTATATGTTATAATGCATTTAACTATAAGCAATCGATATTTGATGTTCACTAATTCATTCTAGAATAAATTGCTTTGACTATAAGGGACTAAGTTCTGTTTCTCTTTATCCTATCACCCATATAAAAATAGACAGATAGAGGTAACATATTATACCCTTAAAATGTATATATGTTACTTTACAAAAGAACATTTAAAATATAAATTTGATTGCTATAATACTAGTTGTGACTTTTTTGTCAAGTTCACTCTATTTAATGTAGATTATGACTAACCACCACTAGTCTTCACATTCTATAAGCTTGGATCTGTAACGGATGTTTATGTGAACATTATGCCAACTACATCAAAAACTTTCTAAAACTAAAGAATGGATGAGGGCAACATATGACAAAGGAAGGAAGGAAGGAGCACTAATTTGAAATGGGAGATTGGGTATATCTTTAACTATAACCCTATTAGTAGTATTCCTTCTCTGGGGTTTAAAGGAATAAGTTATTTGTAAAATAATGTGATCCCTACAAGATCATTGAGTGCATAGGACCAATGGCCTACAAATTACTTTTAGTTGAAGGGAGTAATTTTCATCAGATGCATATTTTATTGATCTAGAAACAACTAAGGAATCACACCGTCATGGTAAATACTTTGTCAAAGAAAAGAGATGGAGTAGGAATGCATAAAGTTTCCTAATGGCTTTACAAACAAGGCCCTTTCTAAAGGGGTCAAATGTTTTGTGCCTATCCTCTAAGGAACCTTACGCATTTACTTTGTAGTTATAAACCTTCAAATTCTGTTATGTTGAGTTCATGTTCTATAGTCATGTGTATGATATTTTCTGCTGAGATCATATTCTATGGTCATATTTTCTCATTTTCAACACTATTCCAGTTTTATAGGAAATATGTACTAGAGAGTACAATTAGCTGTAATTATTTCTAGCTTTTCAACTAATTATATAAATAGGGGAGATTAATAGCATACAAGATTCGTTAAACTTCCAAAAAAAAATTCTCTTGAATTGCAAAATTTTAATCCTTCTTGAGAACAACTTCACATTATGGATCATTCTTGGATGAAGTAGAGGTTGAGCAAGAATTCGCCTAAATCAGACACTTAACAATTTGATTATAAATTCATTTTCATTCTAACATGTGTTATTTACGAATTACTAGAAAATGTTCGCTTATTATGACATCGAAATCTAATGGACAAGTGATTGTAGACATTAGGTCACAATTAACAAATAAAATTAAGAACCAACTTTATATACCTTTTTAAAAATGCTTATCGTAGGAAAAGCTTCAGACCAACGTATGTAAATGACTATTCATCTTAAGCTAGAAAATAAAGTAAATGACTATTGATCTTTTGGGGCTTTTACAATTTTGTTAATTAAAGTCACATTTTGTTCTTTTCTTAATTAGATTGAATTAGCTTTTGTCATTTTCTAAGTGTCGATAAATAAATTATCTGAGTGTATCAAAATAATTTATGAATCACATATTTTAAGTAACTCATTTGACAATTCAATAACACAAAATTAAAAATGATGAGCTTGATTTAAACAGCACTTGCAAACTCAACGTATTTATGAATTACAATCTCAATAACTCAAAATTAAACGATGAACTTGATGTAAATGGCACTTGCAAACTCAGCGTATTTAACAATCATGATCTCTTCAATGTGAATCAAGCCTTCAACTTTTTATATTGGAAGACTCTTAGAAGATTTGCTTAACCGCTTGGACCATCCTTAGTAGCAAGTCACATATTGTTAAGAAGTCATTTTGCACTGATACTTACAATAATCTGCCTATGATGTCGGAATAGACGATCATCGAAGTGACAGTGGTTGGAATGTCTTCCTCTTTATCTTCCTCAAAATGCTCTTGTACAGCTTGAAGCGACAAAGAAGCGTATTCACAATTACCTAGAACATCGTATCTAAGTTGATGACAGGTACAAAGTGCAAAGTATTGCCTATGATTTCATAAAGATACCGTATTTCTGTACAAGTCAGCAATTCCGAGGGCCTGGAAAAGCGAAGTAAGATACTTCCTACGAATGAAAATTCTAAACTCAAAGCCATATAAAAAGGAAAAAAAAAAAGTCTCCACAAGAAATTACGTTCTGATAACATGTTCCTCGCCTGACTGTCTATCCACGTGTTTGATCCACCGTCTCTCGGTCTTGCTCGTCCCTGAATTCCCTCGACTCGTGGCGGCTACATGCGCAATATCAAGCCCGTTTCCTACCGGAAGAAACACAGACCGCACAATTAACCGAGACCCATCTTCAAAGACAGTCCTCCATCTGAAATTTGAAGCACTTCTTGAGCTAGCATTTTTGCACACCAAAACTGCACCTCTTGTGCTTAGTTTCGCCAACCTCAAAACACTTGCAAAGTCTCGCCTCCGTGAATCCACCACCAAGAAATCTATCCCCACAAGCCCCTCCATCACCTCTTCTGCTTCTCCGACGACCACTTCCGGTGAATTCCCCGCCTCTCCCATGGCTTTCACATACTCAATTCTCGACCGTTCATCAGGGACCACACATACATGTCTACCTCCACTGTGACGTGCAGCAATTGCGAGGCCAATGCTTGTCGCCATAATCCCACCTTGAGACCATGTCTCTACAATAAGACTCCCGTTCCAGCCTGCGGCCATAGCTGAAACAAGCTCAGCTACGCCTGACTCTCGAGAAAGCTCACACTGCAAGACAAAAATCCAACAAATTTCTGAGCAAATTAACTTGTAATAACAATCAAGACACGGACTTTAATTTTTTTCTTTTGGGGGATAAATATCAGGAGCGCATTTTCTTACTGCTTTAACCGTGTCGATGTAAGCCTTGGTTGCTGTTTCTGGAGACCATATCAGCTTCATTTCTTCTGATGAATTATCTCTTCTTTTCCTGTTGTCTTCTCTTCTGAGGAGTAGTTGTTCTTCAATTTGTGCTTTTCTTTGCGGACAAGTTTAAGATGTATGAAAGAAGGATGTTGTCAGGGGTTTTATTGGAGAGACAGAGACAGAAAGTGGGTTTTGTTGGACCGTTGACATTAAAACCCGAGCCCAGAGAATCCGACGTGTGACGTGATGGGGTTGGATTAAGACAGAATTTTGGTAATCGCTATTTATTTTGTTATCGTCCACTAACCATTAACCAGGGATATTTTTCTTTTCTTAATGCCTAATTGCTTAGAGAAGCATATACGCAGCCACTTAAGCCAAAATTACAGGATTGGTGTTACCAAAACTCAGTCCTTCCTTTTCCATATTTAGATTCCCTATTTCAGTCGTTTCTTCACTGAATGGGACCAATCCCAGTCTTGAAGAAGAAAAGTTTGAAGACCTCTCCCCCTCTTATCTCAAACTGCTAGCTAGCTGTTGTCTTACGACTTGACTTTTCAGCTCAAGTTGTACAGCTTCTAGAAATGTTTTTACTTTTTATCACGGTACAACTCTTATTAACTCCAGTAATAAATTTAATTAGGCAAACTTGGGTTATTATTGTGGATCGTTAACTTGATTCGTTTAAGATGTAATTTAGATAAATGCTAATCAAAACAGCTATCAACTAACATGATTGAGGACACTATCACGTTTTTCCTTTGTTTGCTGGGTCAACCAGGTGGAATTGTAGTACACAAATAGTTAAAGTTCTCCTAATATTGTTTTGACACAACTTAGTCCAAGATTTTAACTTGATATATAATAATCTACTGCAAAAAAAACCTACATTAAACTTGATAATGTTTATCTTGAGAAGGAAAAATTAATTATGTAATGAGTTAATAGATGAAGAAAAATAATTTTCATCCTCAGTTAACTAATGTCCGCTTTGACATGGTTGTTCTTAATTTTGGTTACCCATATAATATTTATGCTCTCGTTCAGGAGTCAATTTAGTAAGATTTTATAATGAGAAGAGTAGATTAATTAATTAATTACCTGGAAGCCGTAACGCATTTTATACCTATTTTTCAAAGTCACCGCGCCCGTACGATCATGAAAATTAAATCAAAGGCTTCTCTTCTCTCAAGTCAAGCCTACAAAGCGCCAACTATACTTCTACGTCAGCACTTATCAAATCACGCTGACTTGGGCAAATATTGTGCATGTACGATGCCGGACCACTTCTCACGATGACCTGGACATCGATGATTGGACGAGTTCTTAGTTGCCGTACGTCAACCGTTGCTTGTACATTCTTCTAAATTCTTGTCCTAAGATTTTTCTTCGAATTCATGAGCACTATATCTTTCGTACAAAATAAGTGGTGACCCCCATTAAGTTAATGCGTTTGAATTGTTTCAAGCAATGATATATCTCCAACTTTCTTTTACGAGATGCATAGTATTTAGATTGGAATGATAAGGTTCGGATGAGGAGAAGCATTTGTTTCTGTTAATTAGTTCTCGAGTAGACATATGAGTTAGTTATTCTTTATTCTCACTCACTTTTAGTTCTTTTTTATTGAATAACATCTTACTATATAGGATACCGGCAGCCAGGTTTTATTTTTAAAGGAAGACCATCAATTTGGTAGTTTTTATGAGACTAGATCTTCTGGCCCAGGTACTCTGGCCCTACCTTGTGTCAGAGAATCTAGGCCATCCATTTAAATAGGGGCCACCTAAATGGATGGCCTAGATCCTCTGGCACAGGATAGGGCCAGAATACCTGAGCCAGAGGATCTGAAGGCAGTTTTTATAATCATAAAAAATGAGGTGCTTAAGGAATAAAAAGTAGCTAGTAGAAACGAAATCATAAATGAGAGCTTATCCATTATTCTCAATTTTTATTTAAAAGCTAGCCACAAAGTTAAGCTAACTTTTATAACTAAACAAGACTTAGATCAAAGAGAGGTTTAAACTAGAGCCCTCGAGTGCTTTACTTTAATTTTTCTAAGAGGGAGTACGACGCATTGCTAACACAAATGATTGTCTTTAATGAGGCCCTAAGGTGCTTTCAATTGATTTTACTTATTTTAATAAGATATTAATGATACTTAAATTATTAAAATATATTCTATGATGTTAGAAGTTTAACTTTTTATTAATCATTTATGAAATTGTTTTAACATAAATTCTTAGCTAACTAATTATTTGTTACATGATTAATTTAAAGGTCATTCTAAACATTTTATTTTTAAGCCCCGACATCCACTTTTAAGCGTTTCATTTTTATTTCAAATCTTATGATACAACTTCAAACATTTTCTCCATTTTAAAGCCTTAATATTCATTTTAGGAATTCCATTTCATTTTAGTTTAGTTTTCAGCCCTAAAAGCTACATATAGGCATTTCATTTTCCATTTAAAGTCTTATGGAAGTATTCTAGGCATTTTCTTTAGATTCCAACATCTAATATTCAGTCTAGGCATTCTAAAGTTTCTTTGGATTATGACAAAAAATTTATGTATTATGCATTATATGCAAATGATTATGCAATGATTGAATCCTTAATTTATTGAAATGACAAAGAAAGATTACAATGTTTTCCTTAAATTTTTATACGATTGATTCCTTGTTATTCCTAGTTCTTCATTTGAATTACATATGTGCTCCACTTTTCTCATTTCCTTCATCCTTTAACTACAACATTGATTCAATTAGTTCCTTTTCTCACTTTATCTTCCATTGAATTTAATCTTTCATATATTAAGTTATTAATATCACTAAAGATAAAGATAATAGTAGTTTCTTATCATCAAAACTATTGGTTAAAAAGTCATTTAGTATAAAAATCTCCATCTTTTTCATTATGGAAAAATATTTGGTGATATTGGTAAAAATAGATGACCTTAAGTCAGCTCCCCTTATACGAAATCAATATGGAATGCATGCTCTGTCTTAATTCATGCATCTTGAAACGATCAAGTAAATATCATTATATCCCTTTTTGTTAATATAAAAAGATGTACAATGTATAAATTGATAAACATCAAAAAGGGAAAAATAAATAACTTCTCTTTGTCTTTTTACAAAAACTCTATCATACAGGCAAAGATTACATGCAAACTATTTATAAAATCAAAGAAAAATTCTTTTAATTAATGGACAACATATGTGAGTATCATAGGTTTCATGAATCCTACATAGTCAAAGAACTCATAAAAAGGAACAATCGAGCTCACTATGTCTAATTTCCCAAAAACTCAAAAAAACTTATGCTTACATTCATGACTTAGTTAAAGATGAGACAGAAAATAAGTTTATAAGAGCATAAATATCTAGCAATTAATTAAGTTTCACCAATATCCCTAAGAGACATTTTATCGAACAATTTATAGGCAAACCGAATTCATCTCTAACTAATAACAAAACTACTCTGTTTTTCCATTATTCACCAACATAAAATACGTTTAAACAGAAAATGAACCAACCACAATTGAAAAAACGTAAAATACTCAAACCACATCAACAAAACCGACAATCATATAAGCATTTAACAAAAAAATTTCTCGCAAAAAAAGAAACCCGAAAGCAAAGCATGGATGACTAACTTCGACAGATGGTTAACTGAAGAAGATGGACGATGGAAGAAAAGTTGAAGAAGGCGAACGCCGACGATTAAGAAAGAAGATGAATAGTAGTTATTTAAACCAAACGATGTCGTTTTCCTTTGATTAAAAATGTTGAAGCCGAAGACCCAAACGACGTTGTTTAACTTTAAATTTTTCGTCGGTAAACCGCGACGCTTATTATTCCCGCTAATCATTGCCGCCTATTTTTGCGACGGCCTTCACTATTTTGTCACTAGATTTCGTCGGCAAAATTTTGCGGATAAATTCCCTCTACCTTTACCACCAGATTTTTTTTCCATCGCAAAATTACCAACAAAAGCTCAATTACTATCGCTAAGTTACTACGGAATTTGTTCTATCGGTAATGTTTCATTGGTAATTTGTAATTTTCTTGCAGTGCATCTTCTAGCTAGATTGTAAGGACCAAAAACTAAAATATTGTAGAGAACTTTTTTTGTCCGGAAATAGAGAAATTATCTCGAACCTAACTGAGAAGTTGAGAAGCTTAGTCCGTCACTTACCATGTCAAAGTTGATGATTTATCTATGTTGTTTGATCCTCTAGTTCAAAATAAGATATTTTAACCTAGCGTTCATTATAAATCGCAAGAAATTTATGTAAACGAGTAATCACTTTGCTTATCATGAACGTGTCAACAAAAAGTTCTGACCATTTAATCAGAACTTGTTTAATTGATATTTTCTAAGATAACATTGCCTCAGTCGAATACAGAATTCAGAAATGTAACCAAGTAACATTACTTAATTATCGGCATTTTTGGTCCGAGGATCTGATATATAAATAACTATTGAAAGTTTATAAAGAAATAGAAAACATCTCTTTCTTACATATTCGCAACTTAATAAAGCCCCCCTGCTTACTTGGCACCGAACCCTGTGATTCATTAAGAAACTTGAGATCTTTTGTCGGCATTAGTGAAAGGAAAGGGAAGCTAAGAACTTAAAAGAGCCATTAATTTCCCCTCATTATTTATAGACTCTTTATTGCCAATTTTTTTTATATTCTCCCTCTGCCCATGTTTATGATAATTCCGATTTAATTAAAACATTGCACTTCTCTAATGCGATTAAAAGAGGAGCAAAACCCTCCAACTTGACCAACTAAAGACAGTAACCGACTAAAGATAGGCCTAGAAAACCAAATGTAAACTATGTTGCATCATAAAGTTTGCCTACTGTCTAAACATGAGTAGGCCAACCAGATTGACAGTGAAAAGCAGCAACCGCAATGCCGTATATACCATTTATTTGTCCCTTTCAAGACCTCCACTAGATCATTTTCTATCATGATATACTAAAATATTCATACATCCTTGTTACAAGAATCGACCACCACGAAGTTGACTTCCAACAAAACTCTAGTTAAATTAGGTAAGCCCCATATTCTATAACCGAAATCTTAACTTCTCCGTGTTGAAATCCTAGCAACTTCGTTGCTGGATTGATAAGTTTAAATGAGAAGTAGGTGTTTTCCTGGTCATACTAATAATAAAAACCTTGCACGTTTTGTGGCTGATGAGGTTGCGTTTTTTTTAAAAAAATATATAATAAGTTGGATAAGCATTTTGTATAAAAACATGAGAAAGGGCTGGCTTTGGTCAAGACCACAGGTTTATTTGTAAGTGGAGAAAACTGTGGTTCCTGAATACAATGGGTTTTACAGTTAGTAAAATGACTATAGAACGTTTTAACTTTTTTGTTTTATTCTGTGATGACTCCCAACATTTTTAATTCACAATTATTGAAATTGTTTCCCAAGCATAACATTAATTACTAAAATCTTCATTAGTTTAAAAAACGATGTTCCCCAGTCACAAAATATTATATACAAATATAACTACTTGAACCATCACATTAAAATATATATACAATAAAATAACTTTACCCAATTTAATCTATTGGCTTTATCTAAACTCCACTCTGTCAATTATATACATTGGGGTTAACAGTAATCTCTTTATCCCCTAAAAATTAGTAGCAAAAGGTAAACTACCTAGTTAGTAAGAGTAATTGATTGTACCTTTAAAATCAAATAACTCAATATATAAATATAAAAAACTGGTCAAGTGATTAAAATATACACTAAGTACACAACATTATTCAACCTATTTAAATAATTAGCAAACATCTAAAATTTTATCAAAGCAATGATTAAGACTAATATTATTTTATTACTACCATTTATGTTTTATCACATAATTAACTGAATTATCTAGGCACTGTTTAACCTGATAGACTTGCATTCAATGGTTTGCCGGCTCATCTCTACTCATCATAATATCTCACCAAGTGATACATCTATGACCTATCAATCTATGACCAACTAATGTAGCTTATCCTAGGCAAGTCATAGATTCACCATTTACACTATTTATTCACAACCTATTATCAGTCAGTCTCTATTTAATTAAAAAAAATTACCGAATTAACAAGTGATACATCTCATAATACGTAACAAGATATAAAAGCGAGGCACCTTGTAGTTTGTTGATTATTTATGAAATAAAATAAACACAATTAATATAATTTAGAAATTCATAAATGTAATTGTTAATCATTTTTTAATTAATGACTAATTCAAAATATCATTCACTATATAATAATTTATTAATAACAAAAATACTATTCTAAGAATATAGTCTAATGTTATCTTTACTTGAATTTCGAACTCAACTAATTAATAGTTTCTAGAGTTTACAAAATTCTATTAGACTTATTTAAGAAAATTTTTAACCCAATTACATTTAATAATCTAACATTGTTCTCTTTTCCACTTTATTCTTAATTATAAAAATAGTATCCTTGCTAAACCTAACCACCATAATTACTAAAATACCCTTAACTGTTAGAAGTCCTATTTTACCCTTATTTATTTATATTAATACAAAAATACTCTTCTTGGAAGTAAATTTCAATTTTATCCTTAAATTTTTGCATTTTCTATTTTGCCCTTTAATATGACTTCAATTTTCCAAAATTGTCTTCTTCTTCTCCTAACTCTTCTTTTTTTTCCCCATTTTTTAGCCACCTTTTCTCCATTTTTATCTCTTTCCATGATTTCAATTCATTGTCGAAAACAATCATAACATATAATCTAACTATATGTTAGTTTATGCCCTTGCAGCCAATCATTTGGATGCAATTTGATGTATGACATTATTATTTTATTAATAAAAATACATTTTTTTATCTTTGTGTATTAAGTTAGACACATTTGATGTTTAATACTTAAGATAAAATCCTTGGAATAATTACTAAGTAATTAAAATTATGATGAAATCATATTTGTGAGATTTAATGTACATTTACATATTATTTCTAAATGTTTCTAGTTGCAGTTTCATCAAGACGATATATTGTTGGAACGGTAAGCTAGCACACATTATGTTTCTTGCGTACACTACAAGAAAATTGTGTAATAGCAATGGAAATATATCGACGGAACTATTTACGTATGTAAATTGCGACGAAAATTTTGATACCATCGGTATGTTAAACGAAAATTGCGACAGAAAAGATTTTCGTTGCCAAATTTGGAGGAAAATATTTGCGAAAAATTGTAGCGACGGAAATATACCGATGCATGAACTTCCCTCTGTAAATTGGGACGTAATTTATTTTTGGTCGGTGAAGTTTTCGGGGAGTGGTTCGACGATGGAAAAATTACGACGGTAGTGTTTCAAAAATGTCGTCGTGAAATTATGTTCAGAAGCTTAATTTCACGACGACTTTTTGAATTATACCGATGGAATTATTCCGTCGCAAAAATTAATTAAAATCGACCTCCTCCCTCCCATCTTTTCTCCTCGCGCCCGACTCTCCTCTTTCGTCCTCTCCTCTCCTCCGACGTTTTTCCTCCTCCGTTGCCTTCCGACCAACTGCTGCGTCTCCGGCTACCCTTCCTCTCCCTCTTCTCCGGTGACAATAACCCTCTGTCGTCTCTCCTCCCTCCCCTCTTTTCTCCTCGCTCTCGACTCTCCTCTTTCGTCCTCTTCTCTCCTCCGACGTTTTTCCTCCTCTGTTGCCCTCCGACCAACTGCTACTTCTCCAGCTACCCTTCCTCCCCCTCTTCTCCGGCGACAACAACCCTCTGTCGTCTTTCCTCTGCCACTGCCGAAGGTAAGCCGTGGGTTATGTAAATTTTTCATGTTGTTTGGACTGATTTAATGGCATTTGCTTGTTTATTTAGGTTTAATTGGTCTTGTGTTAGTGTTTTGCATGTAAATAATGGAAAGATTTATACCATTTGTGTGTAGTTAGGGTTGAGAAGTTTTTGCCCTCAAGGTGTTCGATGGAATGCTTAACATGCATGTTTATCTTTAACATTATGATATAATTAATAAAATACATATTATTTATGAATATTTGAACCGACCCAATTGTTAAATATAGTTATGAAAAATACAAAAGATTAGGAACACGACATTATAGTAAAGTTATGTTCCCTCCTAACTTAAGAAAATGTTAAATAATGTCTCAAAATACAATAATTTAAACAAACTTTAGTAATGCTTAATAATTAATTGTTTTTTATTACATAAACAATGTAACTTGTGAATTCGAAATTTTATATTGAAACAACAAAGTAAGGATTAAGTAGTTGTGACTTGTGTTTAATGCATTGGATATTTTTCCAAAATGATACTTATGTTTCTTCTCTCACATCATACATAATTGACAAGTTTGAAATACCATTTCCTATTTCCTTGCCAAATATGGATTTAAATTGTGTACTTTAGGTGTTTAGCATATTAATTGCATATATTGAGGCCTACAAGTTTGTTGAAGTTACTATAACATTGTTTTGACTCTAGTATAATAATCTCATATCTTGTTTAAAAAACTTAAATTATTTTTTAATTGATTCCTTGACTATATAAAACGTATCCTTGTAATGAAAAATATCCAATGCACTATTTGGTGACTCTATATCTTTATCTAATGAACATCAATTTGTGGAGGTTAATAGCCCACCTTTAATGTCCCTATTAATGGATTGATTTGAGTGTAGACATGTAGTTTGGAGACCTGATTTGAGTTGTGGTTACGGGTTGATATAGAAGTGTTTTTTACATATAAGGGGACCCTGATTGCAAAAGGGCGATGTCCATTTTATAGGGAAAATTCTGTCAAATTTTCAATAGGATCCTCATAAATTGTGACATCTGTTGTGTAATTACAACAAAAGATCCTTAGTATTAACTTGTGATCTTATTATTAGGCAATTTATTGAGGATAACAAACATTTTTGTTGTTATCTAAACTGTGAACCATTTTGTTGTTGGATGCAGGTAGTCATTTGTCCCCAGTATTTATACTTTGAAGGAAATTGAAGCGAAGCTTTCGCAGGTATTCAATTGACATTCATTTATATATATGGAGAGTTAATGTCAACAATCAATTGAATCACAATTGAAACTGCATTTTTATCAGTGCTAGATCCGCCATCAGCAGTTTCATTGACGTACTTGAAGAAGATCGTTCTACGCTTCAGTTGAGGCAAGTGATTATGTTTTATACGACGGATTTGTTGCTCTTGGTTTATTTGTTGGGTGTATGAACTTCCCATATGAACTTCCTGTGTTGTTAATTGATATGCCTCGCACGATGTGTATCTATCTTGTATGTCGTATGAACTTCGGTTATGTATGGAGGTCTATATAGGACGAGTTTGACTTTGGTTATGAGGTTTTGTTTAGTTTTTATGTTAATTCAGTGTTTTGTTTATGTTAAACTAATTTATTAAAATCAATATTCATATGTTTATGAATATTTATTTGATTAGGTAATAGTACATATTTATAATCCATTACATATCAAATTTTGAAGAATATGTGTGTTATGACATATATGATTACAAACATATATGTCATATATTCAGTTTTATTATATGACATATGAACCCATAAACCTTAACCCATAACCCATTATGGAGCTCCCGTGAGACTTATAGGTGAATAATACTAGGAGCCTAGGGGTGAGAATTTGAACTTCTGATGTTGGATCACAAGTCTTATGTTACATACCTTGTTATATGTGTCATACATGAATGATACTAACAATGGATTCACTGGTTTAAATTAACAGTTTTCCAGCTATGAGTTTCTGGGATAGATCTTGGATGTATAGACGATTAACCCCTGATGGTTTCATTAATCCTGAATTTGTGGAGGGAGTTGACAGTTTTATTCATTATGCATGTTCTCAACCTGCATATATGGATGGACAAAAGATCAGATGTCCATGTAGGAAGTGCAAACACAAATGTTTCCTTACTATTGATGAAGTTAAGTTGCATTTACTGAGAAAAGGGTTTGTGTCCAATTATTTTGAGTGGACACGACATGGCAAACCGTTGATTTCTAGCACCTTAAGGGCGAATGAAACACAAACGTCTGTCAACTTAAATGAGTATGAAGGGGAGGTTGGATGTAGAGGAAATTTTGTTCATGGAACTGAAAACTCGTGCATGCAAATGGTATTTGATGGGGCCGGTTATACCTTTGATACAAATAGGGAAAATGTTGAAGAAGAACCTAACCGAAAAGCAAGGATTTTTTTTGACTTACTACAGTTTACTGACCGAGAATTGTGGCCAAATTGTGAGACAATGACGCAATTGTCATCAATTGCTCGAATATTGAACATAAAGAGTGAAGGACACATCTCGGATCGTAGTTTTGATAAAATTCTGGAGTGATATAATGAATCATTGCCTGCTGATCATACAATGGTTGACAATTTTTACAATATGAAGAAACTTATTAGGGGTCTTGGTTTGCCAGTGGAAAAAATTGATTGTTTTCGGTTGGGATGTATGTTGTATTGGGGAGATGATGTGAACTTAAAAGAGTGCAAATTTTGTGGTCAATCGAGGTTTTAGCCAAGAAAGCGTTCAATGAAACAGAAATTAGTTCCATGGAAGTGGATGTATTATTTCCCGCTAACTCCGAGACTGCAGAGACTTTATGCTTCTGATGTGACTGCATCGCACATGAGATGGCATGCTGAACACGAACAGGAAGATGGAGTTATGCGTCATCTCGCAGATGCACTGGCATGGAAACATTTCAATGACACCTATATTGATTTTGCAGTTGAAAGTCGAAATGTTCGGTTGGGATTGTCGACGGATGGGTTCCAACCTTTTGGTCAATTCTGCCAGCAATATTCTTCATAGCCAATTATCATTACTCCTTATAATTTGCCTCCTTGGATGTGTATGAAAGAGGCTTATATGTTCTTGACAGTTATTGTGCCAGGACTAACAAATCCGAAGCAAAAAAATAGATGTTTTCTTACAACCATTGATATCAAAATTGCGGCAGCTATAGGAAAATGCTGTGCAAACATATGATGTATCTCTTAAACAGAATTTTGTGTTGCGAGTGGCTTTGATGTGGATCATTAGTGACTTTTCGGCTTTTTCCATGTTATCTGGTTTGAGCATAGCGGGAAAATTGGCTTGCCCTCATTATGGCAATGACTCTGATGCGTTTTATCTTCCAAACAGAGGCAAAATAAGTTGGTTTGACAATCACAGAAAGTTTCTTCCTTCTGATCATCCATTTAGGCGCAATAAATATAAGTTCATTAAAATAGGATGGTAAAAACTCCTGCTCCTCCTCGAAAAGATGGTGAAGAGATTTTGCAAGAGATTGACGAATTGGGCTTGCTGAAAGTTACCGAATTTGAAGCCGATTAAGTGAATACAAGCATAAGTCAAAACTTTGGTTGGAGAAAACGAAGCATATTTTGGGATTTCCCATATTGGGAAATGAATTTGATACGTCATAATCTAGATGTGATGCATATTGAGAAAAACAATTTTGACAACTTGTTCAGTACCATTATGAACATTGACGGAAGGACAAAAGGCAATGTAAAGTCTAGAGCTGATTTGCAACTTTTTTGTAGAAGACATGAGTAACATAAAGATCTTCGTACCGGTAAATATCCAAAAGCATGTTATACTTTGGACAAGAAACAAAAGGAGCTTTTTTGTGAATGGTTGAAAAATCTAAAGTTTCTGGATGGTTATGTTTCAAACTTGTCTAGGTGTGTAGACCTCAGAAAGTACAAATTATTTGGGATGAAAAGTCATGATTGTCTTGTATTTACGCAAAGGCTAATCCCAATTGCATTTCGGGAGTTACTACCTTCTAAGGTATGGGAAGCTATAACAGAGTTAAACTTGTTTTTCAAAAGCTTAACATCATATGAAATCAAGTTGGATCAAGTGGAAAAACTAGAGAATGAAATTCCAGTTATTTTGTGCAAGTTAGAAGGGATTTTTCCTCCAAGCTTCTTTGACTATATGGAGCATCTACCGGTGCATTTACTATACGAAGCAAAACTAGCCGGTCCAGTTCAATATCGATGGATGTATCCCTTTGAGAGGTAACTCCACTACTATTATATTCGTACCCTTTTTTACATGCTTGTTCTACCAAACATTATAATAACCTTTTTCTGTAATATAGGTATTTGCTTCATTTGAAAAAAAATGTAAAGAACAAAGCCAGAGTTAAAGGCTCCATATGTAATGCTTATTTAGTTGAGGAAGCTAGTACGTTCTGTGGACATTATTTTGAGCCTCATGTTCACTCAACAGCAAGAAAAGTCCCTGGTAATGACGATAGGGGAGGAACAAGTGGTGCAGATGTAAACTTGACAATTTTTACATATCCTGGATGAACATATGGAAGTGCAACAAGAAGAATGTTAATAGCGGAAGAACTTGAGGCTGCACATGGTTACATTTTATTGAACGATCAGGAGGTTCTTCCATTCATGTAGTAAGTTGAACGCACGATTTCCTCATTTAAAATTATGTGTTGTTTGTTACTGAAAAATTTCATTATGTTTTTAGATTATACGAGGCATTGCTACACAAGATAATGCCGGGTATCACACATGATGATATGAATAAAGAAGTTGGAAAATACTTTCCTAGATGGTTCGAGCGATATGTAAGGTTTCACTTCCAAATATTCTTATAGTTAAAAACCATGTTTAAATGTTTTAATGACATTGTACTCTTTGCTATGCTACTTAATGTTATGTAGGCTGATTGGTGATCTTGCAAAGAGACCTCTACGAACTGTTAAATCGTATCCCGTGTATTTCGTGAATGGATACAAATATCATACAGAATCTCATGGACATAGCATGTCAACAATAAACAGTGGTGTTTCGATATAGGGAGAATTGATAGATTACTATGGGAAAGTAATTGAAATACTTGAAGTTGAGTACCCTGCTTTGCCAGTTAAGCGATGTGTGATATTTAAATGTGACTGGTATGAACCGACACCAAATATTGGAACAAAAGTGCATAGCCGATACAATGTAGTTGAAATCAACTACCGCAGAAGATTGAGACAATTTAAACCTTTTATCTTAGCTATGCAAGCAAAACAGGTGTGTTATGTCCCTTTTCCAAGTTTACGACGAGATAAGACGGATTGGTTGGTGGTTTGCAAAGTTAAACCTAGAGGTGTTTTTGAATTAAATAGAAACGACGAGCAGCGAACTGATAGTGAAGCGTTTCAGGAAGATATGGCTTTTATCAACGCAACTGTCACGTATGACGATAATGAACCTTTTAACGATCAATCTAACGCTTATGTTGATATTTCATCTGCAGAGTATGACGAGGGTCAGAGATCTGAAGAGGAGGAGGAGTTTGATTCTTATTCTTCCGAAGAGGAAGATAATTGTAATTTACAATTAACTTCTAATAGCGATTAATTTCTGTTTGTAATAGACTATTTTATGTATCAAATACATTATTTCTTTTAATCATTCCAATTCTTATTCAACGAATGTCGAAGTGGCGAATGGTACCCAACGGTAATAATTCTTACCATTGGGAGGAATGTGGCAAAATTGTCTCAACCCAGGGAATCACCAATGCAGGAAACATCGCTGCTTCATACACTAAGACTCGTTTTCCTTTCATGGCCGATCTTCTACTTCAAGGTGTTTAGAATGATTATTACGTCTCTGTCCTTATTCTGTACATCTCATTTCCTTAGTTGAAGTTATTATACATAATAATATTTGATGGTCTATACTTCATGTTGCTCTAAGCTTCCTGTATTCTCAAAGAAGAAATGTATGCCAATAGAGGCTAGAGCGATGACACAATGGCCTATAAACAATTTGGCAGATCGGTTATTGTGGAAGATTTGTCAATTCCTCATACAAGGTTTGGACAATCACGTATGCATTCTTCTCCAGTTTTGTTTTGTTTAACGGTTTTCTAATGGAACGGAATTAAATGTTAATAAATGTTCTTCACAGTTTTAGGTGAAACTGTTCCCCTGCTAGTAGTTCATCTGGAGAATTCGTCTTCCATACCAAGGATGGCGAGACATTCACTGTTTCCTCTACAAGTATGGTAATAGCCGAAACGTTATTGAAAGAAGGTGTTCCAAAGCCCTCACCTGGTGGAAGAATTCTGACTGTTTCCAAAGCTTCGTTTGAATATGCCAGGACCCTTCTAGGAACTCCAGACATCAAGGACTCATTTACTTTTACCGACTTCGATGTCACAAGGAATCAAACAAAATAATTATATCATGCATTACATTATTAGACTAAGCTTAAATGTTGGTTCTTGTTGTATCCATATGAATTTGTTAAACAATGCATAATTATATAATTGTTGAAGTTGATTTGTTGTTGTTTACTTGTTTGTTGACCTTCAATTCTATTGCCTTATATATAAATATATTGTGTAAAAGAGTGCTTTCAAATTGTTATATTTATACAGAATTCGATCAACATTTAATTTCAGGTAACAATATGGGACCAAAGAGACCGCGTGAGGTTATGCGATCGAGGTTTAGAGGGATATTCAGAGGAACTTATTGTGAAGGTGGATCGTCACAGTCTGCAACTCGCACTGACTCACCTCCTCCTCCTACACAGCCTCCAGTTGCAGATGAGCCATCACCTCCTGCTCCTCATGCTACACCATCCCTTTCGCCAACTCATATATCATCCAATACCTCTTTGGTGATGGGAGAATGTGTATCATAGTTATCAATGACCAGTAAGTGAGATATCATTAATCACTATTTGTTTTTTTTTGGTTCATTTCTAGATTACAATTACTTCGTATTTTAGGTTGGTTCCGTTTGGAATGAGTTCCAGACATATGACTTCCACTTTTAAGGAAAGGATTGAACATGAGGGTTATACGTGGAAGAATATATCTGAAGCTATGAAACAATTTTACTTTCAGGAGTTCGAGGTACAATAAATATTTAATTCCTTTTTATATTTATATATATAGTGTAATGAGATATATAGTTTTACATTAAATGATATAGTTTTTTTTCTTATTCACTCAGAAAGAATTTTTCTGGGCGTCTTCTTTGGACGCGAGCATATAAAAAATATGGGAGAAGCGAGCTCGTACGCGTTATCGTGACTTCATTAAGGCTGGTGCATGACCCCGTTATATTTCGGAGGAAATTTGGAGTCATTGGCTGGAGTATTGGGCATCACCTGCGGCAATGTCCATCTCAGGATGTAACTCGGCCAACAGACGTGGAGGCCTTGGTAGAGAGAGTCTTCCCGTACATACGGGAGGATCAATAACCCACTAGGAGCATGCACATAGACTTGTAAGTATATGAACTTTACACTTAATTTGTAAATATTTTGCTTTGTTGTATTATAGATAATGATAATGGTATAATTGTCTGGTGCCACTTATGGCTGTGTTGAGTTATTTTCTTTGTTCAATAGGGGGCAAATATCATACAACTTGACGAAA
>JAOSBM010000206.1:27470546-27486825 GCA_027568955.1 Erythroxylum tenue
TGAAATTTTAAATAAGGGAGGTATGTGGAAAGAGAAAAGTATTGAAACCATGTGAGAAAAAAGAAACAATGATAGTTATTAAAGGAACTCAAATGGGGTGGGGTAATTTTAGTTGCAGAAGATAAAGAGGGGAAGCGGGTTCTATCAAGAACAACACAGTGGATAAACGAGTAGACGAGAGATGAAGAAGATGCATATTATTTTCAAATAAAGTTGGTGGATTATAAGTTATGAGTTTTGGGTTAAGATATGAGTTATATATTAATCCCGATAGATACTTACGTGTTCATCATCTTTCCACGTAGAAATTTACATATTATGGCCAAAGATAGTTCTATTAGCCACATCAGTAAAAGTAATGGGTTATTTGGTTCTACTTCTTTTTTTTTTGTTGTTATAGTTTTTAATTTTAATTTTCTATTTTTAGTTTATATTTTTTAAAATAAAATAAAATTTATTTAGTTGTTAATGTAAATGTAGTTATATTTTTATCAGAGAAGATGGTTATATATTAAATAAAAAATAAAGATAAATTATTTTTAATTAAATAAATTTATTTTAATCTCTTATATAATATTTATTAAAAAAGGTTAATAAAATAATTTATTTCATTAAAATAAATAATTTAGAAATTAATTTTTATTTATTTTAAATATATTTTAATTATTAAATCAAAATTTAGTTAATATATATTTTGAATATATTTTAAATTTGAATATATTTATTAATAATTATTAAGTTTAATTGAATTAGAAAAATTAAATAAAATATTAATTAAAATTAAATTATGCATAATTATTATTAATAGTTAATTTAAATTAATTAAATATATGATATTGAATTAAATTATTTATAATTCTTGTTAAAATTAATATATTAAATAATGAAATAATATATATTTAGTTGATAATAAAGATAAAATAAAATCTACTTTTATGGTTTTTGTAAATTTTGAAAAATGAAAGGAAAAAACTAAACTAAAAATCCAAATAAATCATTTTTTTTTTCTGAATTTGAAAATAAAAATCAAAAATCAAAAATAAAAAATCAAAATAAAAAAGTGGGGCCTTAAGTTACCGAGCATAACATTCGTCCAATTTTTTAAGCCACACACCATTTCAGTTACTCAGCAACGGAGACAGAGAAAGAGACCCGATCCGATCCGGCAAGCTAAAATGGGCAAGGATCTGAGCAACGACCAAGTCTCGTCGATGAAGGAAGCGTTCACGCTCTTCGACACCGACGGCGACGGCAAGATCGCGCCTTCTGAATTAGGAATCCTCATGCGTTCTCTGGGAGGAAACCCAACCCAAGCCCAACTCAAGTCCATAATCGCCGAGGAAAACCTAACCGCTCCCTTCGATTTCCCAAGATTCCTCGATCTCATGGCCAAGCACATGAAAGCAGAGCCCTTTGATCGCCAGCTTCGCGATGCATTCAAGGTGCTCGATAAGGATTCCACGGGTTTTGTGTCCGTGGCGGATCTGCGTCACATTTTGACGAGTATTGGGGAGAAGCTGGAGCCTGCGGAGTTCGACGAGTGGATCCGGGAGGTCGATGTGGGTTCGGATGGGAAAATCCGCTACGAGGACTTTATTACTAGGATGGTGGCTAAGTAATTGGTTTAGATAACATTTGCAAATGTATGTGTTTGAATTGGTTTTGTGTTTGAGATGATGGTGATGCTATCTGGCGTTTCAATTGTTCAAGTAATCTTTTAATTTCTTTCTCTTTTATGTTTTAAAGTTTTCGATGTTAACATTTGTGGCATTCTGTAGACAATAACTCCTAGTCAGTGTATAGGGTGAGGGCTACTCTATTCACTAATCAGAAGGATTGGGTTGCTACGGTTTTACATGGTCTTTTTGCTTTGATCTACTTTTGTTTCTTTTGCTAGTATCTTTGTGATGAAGGAAGGCTCTAAATGTGGATGATAGTGAAGTTGCAAATTGTTGTCCACCATGGGTCATAGTTGCAGTTTACTGTGGATCATGTTATAGTTGCAGATTATTGTGATTGCAGTCCTTGCAATTTGATTTGCTTTCGTTCTAAACCTTTGATTGATTTTACGCAATCTCTTGCATTGCTTTCGTTCGTTCATGACGATTGGCTTCATTCATTGCGTTGAATGTGGAAAAGAATGAACTTTCGGTCTCCTGATTGTTCTTGACTTCATTCACAGGACCAACAGACTCATGTGTTAAGAGTAGGCTTTATGGCTGTTGTGTACAGAATTTGCTTACCAAGCTATATCTCAGTGGAATGCGATGTTACTTATTTTCTATGCGCTGATTTCGTTTTAACCGTAAAGGATTTCATGTTTGTACAAAGGACACTTGATTTGAAGTTTGGTTTTCTAATTTGTCTTAATGACATTTGAATCTAATTTGTAATTTGAGTTTAAATTGTTGGCTTGTCAGGTAGTCGATTAACAAACTATACTCGTTATTTGTTTTTAAAGCATTGATTCGTCAGTGATTTATATTAGCTATCTAAAAAATGTTTCATGTAATTCTTGTCATCGAGAATTCTCTGAATAGATTAGGGAAGGAGTGTCAGTACTCAATTCTCACAAAACAGAATCAAACTGCGGCTTTATATTGTAAAGCAACCGCTAACCAGACACAGACATGTAATCTTTTTGGGGTTCGTTTAACCGCTTGTAAAGTCTGTAAAAACAGAAATATGTGGTGTAATATGTGGCGAGCGAACGGCTGAGATCTAGTAGATTACAGACAAATATGACACAACTATACGCACCGAACTATAAAACGTTGACTATCAGGTGAACGACGTGACCGTCAGTTGACCGTTAACAGCGAGGCACGTGCTTTACAAATCAGAATCCTAATCAACGCCAACAACCAATAGACAAAGACAAACAACAATAATACAGAGAGCGGTACAAAGAATTGCACATAGAGCGAGCGAGAGAGAGAGAAAGGAGTGACCATCGATCTATCGGAATGGAAAAAGGTGGCGTCTTTCTGATATGAAATGAGAATTCATGTCTAGAAATCAATAATTGAGAATGAAAGGCGTCTTCTCGGCGCCCGGAGATTTTGTTCACTTCAAGTCTCAAGTTCCTCTCCACAAGATCCCTGTGAGTTTCTCTCTTTTCTTCTTCTCCCCCCTTTTCTCAAATCTATGCAAGTGTTTAGCTGATATCGATATGATGGGGGAGTTTTAGCGGTCAACTTGTTTTCTCAATTGGGTACTCTTTGTTTTGGCTTTGTTCCTCTTTTTCGTAGTAAATTATCAGTTTTGAGTTTTTGCTTTCTTCCTTAGTATTGGTATTATGATGATTTGGGTTTGATTAGTTGTTGGTTGTTATGAGATTTGCTTGGTGAGTGACTCTAATAGCTGGGTTTGCATTTCAATTAACTTCAAGATTCTCCTTCCAAGTCAAATCGTTAACGTTATCCGATTTTATTTTAACTTTTGTTCTTATCGTTTGGTTTTAGTTTGCTATCTTGGGAAGTTTATGAATATTTGGTTTTCCCTTTTTAAATTCTAGACACAAGGCTTGGTTCTATTGGTTTGTATTCTGATCCCTGCTTCCCTGAAGTATCATATTAGTGTTTCTATTGTCTCCATGACTACAAATTTTTTTTTTAGTTCGTTTATGTAGTTCCATAACTACTATATTTTCCATGATTTTATAGACTTAGATTTAATTTCTTGTATCTATTCTATTGAATTTGATCATATGTCTGCTATTGCTGCTTTCTTTTCTTTTATTTAGAAATGATAGGCAGGCTTCTACTTCTTTTCATGCAAGATTATCTTTTTGATTGAAACATTATTTTTTGCTCAATCATAGATTGGCACCAAACAATGGCGATATTATGATTTTGGTCCAAAAGTGGTCCCTCCACTTATTTGCCTACCTGGACTAGCAGGAACCGCAGATGTATACTATAAACAGATCATGTCTTTGTCCATGAAGGTAATTTTCTTATTTTCTGTGGAATTATTTGCATAACAAGTTAATGGCACTTTAGTTCTTTTCCCCTCCTTAAGTTTTTTTTTTTAAATGTATTTTCTTAAACTTGTGTTTTACTATGGAATTGTGGATTTATTATATGGATGTCCAGTTATCATTAATAATACTCATTGTATTTCAAAAAATTTGAAAGTTTTCATCTGTTACATGATCTTATGGATTTCATTATGATTTGTACTAGTGGCTGTTGGTGAAACTTGCTGAAAGCTGATTAATCTAGTCATTTGCTATTTTTCCAGGGTTATCGAGTGATTTCAGTTGATATTCCACGTGTATGGAACCATCACGAGTGGATTCAAGCATTTGAAAAATTTCTGGATGTCATTGATGTTCATCATGTAAGAATCATCATCTGCTTATTGTTTATCAATGACTTTTTATACATTAGAAGCTAAATAGTTTCAGTGGTTATGTTTACCATGCTCTACGGTGTGAGTTTTGTATAAACATAAAGTGGACACAAAGCTGATAATAGATATATGGTCTAAATAGTAGGATAAGAGCCTATTTTGTATTGCTACCCACCCAGTTATTATGATAATATGAATATACTTGGAACCAAGTATGACTAAAATGCACGTTTTTCTGTTGGTTAAACCAAGTATGACTAAAATGTATGTTTTTCTGTTGGTTAGCTTTGCATGTTGCTTACTCTGTTTTCATAAGTTACTAAGATTGCCTATAAGCTGATTGAACGTATTAATCTTATATGTAATAGATACATCTTTATGGTACTTCTCTTGGAGGCTTCTTAGCACAACTTTTTGCTCAGCATCGACCAAGACGAGTGAGATCACTGATACTGTCAAATACATTTTTGGATACACGCAATTTTGCAGCTGCCATGCCATGGGCTCCTGTGTATGTATCCATCAAAATATTCATTCTATCATCATTGGTAGAATCATGAAAGATATTTATGTTCATATAAGATGATGACAGCCATTTGCTTAGTATGAGGGATTTCACGTGCATGGATAACGTAGTGTTGTATGTGCTCTAAAATGTCAACAGTGGAAAGCACACTTTTGTGATTATTGTCAAATAAAATGGAGAAAATTGTTCATTGGAGGTGAATTTGTAATTGGTAGCAGGAGAATGTGAATTTCTTAAGAGATGAAGTGGAACTATGGTTGGAAGCTTCTTCTACTGAGCAGTTCCTTGTGTTGTTAAATCTCAACATTATGGAATACTTGGGGCTTCACAGTGGTAAAATGTGGCCGTTTAAACCTAAGTTGTAGATTAGCCCAAAGGTGCTACACTTTGGTTAAATGAATGATTGCCAAGGAAAACATTCACTAATGCACCCCTCCCTCCCCTCTTCCCCTTTCCCTTCCTTACTGAACTTGAGCTTCTGTGTCACTTGCCCAAGCAAATAAGAATCTGTGATCTTTTTTCCTTAAATTCGGATTTGACATTAGTGATTTTCCAGTTTTTCCTTTCTGATGTCATGTTGTCTTAGTTAACAAGCTTTGTCTTGTATAACTCGAAGGATTAGTTTATAAGAAGGGAAACTTCATGAATTCATTTAAATTCTAGCAGTCTTAGGAAGCTGCATCTATTTTTTTACTTTACTTCTTTTCAGGGTTAGGTCTATTATTATCATCTCAGTTATCCTATGTAAGAATATTGTGTTAGGTATCCTTTTACTCAAATAGTTTCCATGCTTTAAATTAGAAGACCGTTAGTAGCCTGTATTGTCTTACTATCATAAATCAATAGGGGCGAACCTTATATCGAGGAAGTCATTCAATTGCCTCTTCTGCCCTTCTACAGTTTATATCCCTTGAATTGGTCCTTTGCAAATTGAAAATTGTGCCTTCTCAAACTGAGAAAGTTGTCAGTGTAATTGTGTTTTCTGTTCGTTTTCCTTTTTTACGAGCTTATCGTTTCACCCCTACTCTTTGGAAAAGGATACTTATGGTTCTCATTCATCAAATTGAAAACTTGAATATACACATATTATGTCATAAATGATGTTTTCTGGAAGCTTGGAACTAAGAAAAGTTGGTCCCTTTTATTTAGCTTCTTAGATGTGCTGTCATTTGTGCAAAAGAAGTTATGGTATCTGTAAATTCTATTGTGGTGCAGTGTAAGCTGGACTCCTTCTTTTCTGTTAAAAAGATACGTTTTGACTGGGATTCGAGATGGCCCTCATGAACCATTCATCGCCGATTCTGTGGACTTTGTTGTTTCTCAGGTTTCTACCTAAGATTTTAATTTCCATATTCTATTTTTCATTGGTTGTATCCTCGATAGTTTTGTTCATGATGTAATTTAGTTCTGGTCATTGATACACTCGATTTCTCTTTTAGGCTAATTACGTGAATTCGAAACTTGGATTTTGATTACCCGTGCATCTTCATTTTAGCTGCTGCACTGTTGTATTCTGAATAAGTTTTATCTGTCTTTAGTGTTGCTTTCGGTTTTGATGGTTGCCAATAATAACATATGGCGCATTTGTAAAAAAAAGGGTTGGAGAATATTAAATTAGCTTTTAAATTATGTAAAAGTAGAGAAAAAAAGGTTGAGAAAGGAGAAGAATATTGACTCGTGGTTCATTTGTATAGCCTGCTTCCATGGATACAGACTGCTAAGAACCTGTGGTGTATTATTAATTAAGTTTAGTTTGTTTATTTGAAATAATAGGGTAGCACAGTTTTGTTTATTTGGAATAATAAGGTATTACAGTATTTCATAATAATGTACATTCTTAAATATATCTAAACTATTCTATTAAAAGGTACAGAAATTATTCCTCTATCAAATACGTAACAGTATTTTTATACTAAATCTCCATGATCTTCAATGGGGAAGAAAATGAAAAACTGAAGATGCATGTCAAAATGTAAAAAGAAAAGGAAGAAACATGTGACTTTGTCACTTCGGAACCAATAAAAACGCAATCAGAGCATAGTGATGGACTATTTAACCAATATCTGTTTTTGACTATTTTCTGTCTTATTATGTAAACCTTTGAGCCAGCATGCAAATCTTCTAGCCTGTTTTGTAGTGCTAGTATTTTTACTGAGTAGTAATATTATCGTTGAATTTCACTTCCAGTATTGCAAAGATGCTTCTTTGACTAGTTGGTAGGTTTTAGTATGCCCCCCCACCTTCCCCCACCCCTCCATTTTGTTTTCTCTTTTCTTTTCTATATTATCTTATTTCTTCTGGCATTTTTTGTTTTCTTTTTTCTTATAATTTAACGTGCTCATCAGCTTCAAGTGAAGAACTTGCTTATGTTATGTGATTACTATATCAGGTTGAAACACTTCATAGAGAAGACTTGGCGGCCAGGTTGACTTTAAATGTTGATACTGCTTCTGTTGGATCTCTTCTACTCTCAGATTCATCTATCACTATAATGGATGTAGGTGCTTCAGTTGGATTCCCAGCTTTCTGATTCATCTATCAGTTTAATGGATGTAGGTTATGTGAAACTTTATGTGTGTGCAATCACTGCATATTTCTACCTGCCATGCCTATAGATAAAGATTAATTAGTAGTAGATTGTTAACATAGTTCAATCCTGAAGTTTCTTTTCCAAAAATTGAATGCAAGTGAAAATAGTATTCTTCATTTTTTGGTCACCTCAAGAGAAGACTAAAACTAATCCAACTATAATTGTAAGCTAGTAGATAATTGATTTCTTATTCATTTGTTTTCTTTTTTGTACACTTTTTCATTTTCTTCTTGCAGTTTTGTTCCTTGTAAACAAATGCAAACATTTTCATTAATATACTAGTTTTTGTTGACATGCTACTCCTTTGTTCTCCAAGACGAATGACTACTGTGCTATTCCTCAACATCTTAAAGATCAATTGAGTGAAAGGTATCCTGAAGCAAGACGTGCGTACCTGAAGAGTGGTGGTGATTTTCCATTTCTTTCACGCTCAGATGAAGTCAACTTGCATCTTCAGGTTGATCAAGTTTCTATGATTTTAACTGTTTCTAAAGTAAGTTTGATAATCTAGCACCAACCTGCTGAAATGTTTCTGTACTATATATCATAGCTGCACCTGAGGCGTGTTGGGGTAGAAGCTCGACCAGACTTGGTACGGAGCATTCCAAAGGATGATACAGGTGGAAGTCAGAGTGAGAAGAAACAAGGGAAAGAAGATCCTGATGATCAATCTAAAGATGGAGGAAATTCTGAGAATTCATCAAGGCAGGACCAGTTTTCTCCAGGCGAAGAAAGTTCTGAATCTCATCATAATATAGACGACCAGCTTCTTAGTAGTGCAAAAACTTGTGCTTTTGGCCATGAAGACACGAGGGATCGTCTTGAGTTTTTGAAGCAACGACAAATCGTGGCCAGCAAGTTCTTGCTGCAGTCTTTGGGGGAAATTTTCGAGAGGTGTTTAGTTCCCTCCTCTTTTGTGTTATCGTTGTACATAACTTCAAACCTTCAAAAACTGCAAGAATCAGTGTAGAAAAGACACTACGTTGTGTAATTTTACACAAGCAACAGCTGCAAATTGACTGCTGTCAAGTTAAGGATATGATTTTCACAAGGTGAGCTGCTATTTCAGTTTGATGTGCACTACAAAATTCAAAATTTCTTCTATTAATAAAGACAGTCGATTTCTATGAATCATGGATATATTTACAACTAAAAAATTTTCCGGTTGATTTAGGAAGTTGGTGAATCCAGAAATTAGTCGCTTGTAAAAATAAAGTGTTGGTAAGTGTAGAGGTTCAACTTGTTGCTGCAGGACATGGAAATTGATCCGATAAAGTTCTAGTAGAAGCTGGTAGCTGGTATCTGGGACATGAACTATGTATAAATGGCATACTTACATGACAAGTCAGTCCCCGAATTTAGTTGAATTTTGATGTCCGCTCCCAACATTCTGGACTTGGGCTCTGGTTCAGGCTCAAATTGAAACAAATTCCGTGATAGGAAGGACAAAAGGGTGTGTTTCTATATCTAAATACAAAGAATTCTTCTACATCTAAATGCGCGTGGGAAAATGGACAGTCGCTACTCGTAATTATACATACCGAAAAAAAACAAATCCAAGTAGACCGTTGCTACTCTCATATGGAAAAATATTTCTAAATAGTACTAATAAAATCACGTGTTTCCACTAAATCATATTAGGAGTTTCAAAAATAGTATTCTAAATTAATATTGGTCAGTAACTAATATCCGTCAAATACTGGTTAGAATTATAATTTTTAAAAATTTTAGCACTTAATTAAAAAATTAATTTTTTATATAAAATAATAGTTATCTGTATGTAAAAAGAATATTAAAAATGTCTAATTTATTTGATAAATAGTGAAGATTCAAATAAAAATGTATTAAATAATTGCCTTTTTGTTGATAACGCAAGCACACGTAAGAGAGGGAGTGAATTGTATGTTAAAAAATTTCAAGATACTTTCAAACTGATAAGATCATGCTAAACAAAAATAAGACTATAAATAAAAAGATCCTATCAACCAGTGATGGAGCCAGAAGTTTAAAATAGGAAGGTCCAAATATTTAATTTTTTAAAATCTTGGAGGACCCAGTGTACCAATGAGCTCCAAATAATTCCGTTCTTATATATATATTAAAAATAAAAATATTTAATTTTTTAAATGTTGGGGGGCCCAGTGCACTATGGGCCCCCACGTAGCTCCGTCTATGCTATCAACTTTCGAAAGAATCTTGTTGATGTTAAAAACAAAAAGATTATGAAAGGAATCTGTTAGTGCTAAAAAGAAAAGGAGCTTGCTAATTAATAGGAGTCTGCTAACAATTAAAAAAGAAAGGAGTCTGTTAATGCTAAAAAACAAAAGAAGTCTTTTAATTGATAAGAACCTGTTAACGTTTAAAAGAACCTCTTACGATAGGAAAACAGATGGAGCTTATTGTAATGTTGAATGAGTCTCTTGAAATACAAACTTATAATGCGGAAATTTAAAAGTTAGGAAGAGAGAAAAAATGACACAATCAATTCATATTGGTTTAGCTAATAACAAAACCTACCTCCAGTCCCCAATTATCAAATTTGAGTATTTCACTATCAAAATCTAAATATTAAATTTGATGAGTCTCTCCAAGCTCACAAATACATATTTTTCAAAGTTTGCTAACCTTCCACACTCAGAAGTATATAACAAGTCTCTACAAGCTCTCAAAAATAAATTTAAGGTAAGCTCAATGTAAAGAATAACAATCTCTCCCGATAAAGTGTTTTTTCTCTCTAAGGCATAAAGAATTTGATAAGACTTTCAAGAATATTGATGTTTCTAGGATAATTTGCAAGTCTTGTGCTTTTTGCAAATGTAGTGGCTCTTCCTTAAATAGACATTTTACTCAACTAGTCATTTCTTAATATTCGATATTATCTCTGCTAAAATCTTCAATATTAAGACATTCTATTAAGACTTCCAGAGTTAATTATTCGAATTAGTAAGATCCTTCTGAATGTTATAAAACTATTTCTAAAATGGTAAGTTTATAAAGAAAGTTCACGAAAGAAGGAAGCAATTATTTAATGATTTTATTTTTTTTAAGAATTACATCGCTTGTTTATATAAGGAAATAAATCTAATTTAAATTTTAAAATATTATATAGTTTTCATCAAACTCCTCTCCGCAGTCCTCACCGCCATCATCAACTATTCAGTCCTCTCCTTAGCTAATTGTATGACATGTTTGATCAGTGACTGACAAAGTTGTATGTGACTTTGTATGTTCAAGTCTTTGAAAATATTATGAATCTATTTGAATGGCTCTTGGGTTCTTCAATTATGAAGTTGTTGGAAACTTATTTCAATGTTTGTGAAACTAATTGTTTCAGTGCTTATGTCTAAGTCGTTGACAATTTGAGATTAGCTTTGAAATTTGAATAACGCTTTGATGATTTGCATTGCCAAGTGTATAATTTGACTTCTCATGATTATATTAACCTTACGTTAATTTGATATCTCCATGATTATATTAAAAATGGCTTTAAAAATTTGTCTTCTAGTATCATGATTTATGAGGACATATTCAACATAAAGTGAAATTGAAAATAGTTAAGTAATAATTTTTCTATTTTTACAATAAAACCATTTTTGTAATATGCACGGCTATTTTCAAAAGAAAGATGTAAGATAATTTTTCAAAAGAAGAAGAAGAAGAAGAAAGATATAAGATAAAAGAAATTGTTGTATGTTCTTAATGTACTTATATATAATTTTTGAGTTTGCTCCGTAAGTTCCATTTAACCTTTTAGTATGTCAATCTAATTTGAATTCTCTACATTAGTTATAGTCATAACTCATAACATGTTATGAATATGGTAATAACATTTCCAATACATTAGCTTTTCAAACTTTATTCTTTCAAGTACTTGTATAAGATCAACCTTCTCATAATTTATTTGTATATGATCAACCTTCTCAGAGTTGACTTTGATTTTTATAGTTGATTTATTGAATTTTTATAACTAAGTAATGACTTTTGAATTTTTATAAACATCAATATTATATATATTTGTGAAGATTTCTCTACTTTACAATTCAAACTAGTATTTTATGTCTTTCATGTGCAATTTTTGATACGAAGTTATTAATTTAATTTTAATATTTCTTTATTTTTTTTACAAATAAATGGAGCAAAGTTCTAAGCACTTCTAATAATTCAATCTCTTCAAGAATATTTGATGATTCAAGGGCTCATGTAAGATTGGTTTATGATATGGAGAACTATAGTATGTGTTTATACTATAATAAACATTTGAAAGGTGAGAGAATCACTAAATTAAATAAACATTTAAATAGGATGAAAGGTGATGTGGAGCTTTATAAGAAAGCTAGACATGATTTAGAATGATAGATAAAAATTTTACTTGAAGAGTATCAAAATAAGCTAGAACGAAGGCAAATCTTGAACTATAAAATTAGGACTGAAAGTTCTTTTTATAGTGGTCAGGATGATACTAGTAATGTTAAAGGTGGTATTCCCACCTAATAAAAAGAGATTGCTATAACTAATACGAGGAAGAGAAGAAGACATAAGACTATTTTTTTTCTCCATAAATAACTCATGGAGCTTAATTTTCAATTCATAGTGTATTACAATATAAAGAAACAACTCATAATGTAGATATAGAAAGGGCTAGATGGTGGTACACTATAGGTGTGTCATTCTATACTGCTCAGTTTTATTATTACTAGCGTATGATAGATGCCATTATCTCTTTTAGGCCAGGATATTAAACTCCTTTAATTGATAACTACAAAGGTAATCTTTTGAGTAACTCTTTTAGTGAAATAAAAAGTTATTTAAGTGAAAGAAGAATGAATTGGGCAACTTATGAGTATTCAATCATATGTGATAATAGGACAAATAGAAGACATAAGCATATTATCAATTTTTTTGTTTACTCTGTTAAGGGGACATTGTTTTTGAAGTCTATTGATGCACTTGGGCTTATAAGGAATGATGACATTCTATTAGAGATACTTGATAAATTTATGAATGAACTTGGGCGTTAAAATATTATACAGGTTATCACTGACAATGAAGCTAGTTATAAAGCATTTGGGAAGAGGTTGTAAAGCAAGAATTATTCTTTCTAGTGGACTTCTTCTATTGCACATTTCATTGATATGACGTTAAAAAATATAGAAGATGTTTGATACTTTCTTATTATTGATGAAATTGCATAAAAAACATAAAAAGCAACTATGTTCATTTATACCCGTGCATGGTTTTGGGATTTGATGAGAAAGGATTTCATTAATGTTAGGAATCTATGTTATTCTAATTTCTTATTACTTTATTGTCTTGTTCAAATGAAGGAGTTGAGACAGATGTTTATAAATGATATGTGAGTTGCGTCTTAATATACTAGGTATAGTATTGGAATTAAGGTTTCTCAAGTTATACTTAAAGATCATGATTTTTGGTTCCAATATCAAATTTTCATTTAAGTTTGTGAGCATTTGATGAGAGTTTTCTATTTGACTGATAGTGATGATAAGACAACAATAAATTAATTTGACAAAGTCATAGAGAGGACAAATGAAGCAATCAAGTCTGATATGAAAAATGAGTTTTCTTTATACATGCCTTATCTTGTAGTCATCAATTAAAGAAGAGAATGACAACTTTACTCTTTGTTATTTGTTACTGAGACATTTTTGAATTCGAGTGTCTATTTTAGATCATATTTTACAAAGAAATTTGAAATTTATAAGAGAATGTTATTAACTATCAGAATAATTGTTTCACATGAGTGATTCGACATTATCTTGGCTCACAAATAGAGGAATACAAGGATGTATGCAGTGATTTCGAGATGCCTATAACAATACATTAAAGAGACAAACTTAGTCTAGGTATATATTTGTTCACTTTTATTACTTGTTCAAAATAAGTTATCACTTTATCTTATTTATAATATTAGTTTTATTGTCTAACAGTTGCTTAGTGGGATCAATTTAGAAGTAGCATTCCAGAATTACAAAAGTTTATAATTTGAATTCTTAGTCAATTTATGACTAGTGTGAAAGGAATTGAAGCATATTTGAATTCATCCATTAAAAAAAGAAATATATTAGAATACAAAAATTAAATGAGTTTGTATTTATTCGATATAACTTGGAGCTTTGAGAAAGGTATGCTAATATAATTATTAAGTTGAACATAATTTCTTATTATTTTTTAATAATTTAATTTTTTACTGGGACACTTAATATAACAAGGGGTTCTGTAAATCCAATTTGTCTTGATCATATTGATTTTTCAATAGATTGAGTTTCTGAGGAACCAAGTTTTATAGATGAGAGTAACTTGAAAGATAATCTTAGATGAGAAAGTATTGACATGTTATTTGGTATGATGATTTTAAATGATGGTGATGATGAGATTCTCCTCAATGATAAGGATCCAGTACCAAATGAAAATTAAAGTCAATATGATTTGAGTGTATTTCTCATTAAAAAAGTTTTAGGTTTTTTATTTTTCTATTTTATTTTTATTTCATTTATATTTGATCTATATATTAAATTTTATACATATAATTTAAATATAAACTTTTTAACTATAGGTATTTTTGTTTCAAGTTTTACTTCTACTTTGTTATGTTTCTTGGCATAAACTCTTATTTTTATGCTTATGGACCTATATTATTCTTATTATATGATGATTAACATTTTAAGTACTTTATGTTATTCTTAATTTTATATTTGAATTAGAATTGAATGATCTTTTTCATATATTAATTGTGACTATTGCTTATATAAGAAGTATATGAAAAGTAATATTAATAGGAATAAAGAGACAATTGTTATATTGAATTTTTGAGACATGGTTAAAGCTAAAAACTATATAGAAAATATATTGAGGGGCTATATTGTGACTTTATAAAATTCAAGGACTATTTTATAATTTTTAAAAATTACCCAACATAGTATTCAATATGACCATTTTGGTACCATCAAATTCAATACCAAGTTTCGTATGGTGTTTATAGCATTGATTTGAATTAGCTATTAATAATTATATATTTAGATATGAGATTTAGGTTCTCTAGTAGGTGAGTGTGATAGATGGCTTATTTTCTAGTTTATCCTATCTTGCATCTTTTCTTTAAATGTAACTGTAGAAATTTATTAAAATTGTGTGTAGTTTTAGATGAAAATTAAGCTCTAAAAAACATACAATAGTTTTAGTTTTTATATCAATTTCTTCCTTATTCTCCATATGCTATTTCAATTCATTTAGCCATAGCTACATAAACTTACAAGTATAACAAAAAAGATTATTACCTTGATTCTTAACTAAGATAAAAATTAAAACCTATCGAATATTAGCTTAAGAGCTAGATGGACATACTGAGCAAATAGATGAAAAAAAGATGAAAGGATTGATAAGTAAAGAATAATAAACTCTACGAAACTTTTCATCTATCATATAAAAATTTTCCACTTCATATATGAGTTGAAAATAATGCTTTTATTCAATTATGGTTTGGTTTTGATTCATAATGGTGATCTTGATATAGTCAATAATCTCATTTTGATTCTTCTAAGCAATTATCAAAATTATGCTTCAAATTGTTCACTTCGTACCTAAATTTTAGTATGGAGCACCACCATAAGCATCGTGTAGAAAATGTATTAGATCATATAAGATATCAATATTACACCCTTAGAAGTTATAAGAAGAATTTTGGTACTTGTGATTTGTGATAAATTAATATGTTGAAGACTCTATTCTATCTATCCCACATCTAACTAAAAACAATATTGATGTGGGATTCAAGATTTGTAATGTTGAATAGAAGTATCATATAACATTAATCAATATTCTTTTTCCACCTACTTTTCTAGGTTAAGTTATCAACTCTATATCCTTTTTTATGGGACATTATACCTTAGGCTATGTTTGGTTGGTAGTAAGGATTTTAATAGAATGGAATGAAATGTAAATGAATGTAAAATTATAAAATTGTTGTTTGGGAGGGATAAAAGAGTTCATAATGTAATATAGTGAAATGTTATTTGGAAGATGGAATGGAATGTATGTATAATAATAATGAATGAATATTCTACCCTTGATAGAACAAAAAATGTTGTCTTGCTGTTTGTTATTAAGGTTGAAGGTATAACTGATATTATAAAAAATTGTTGAGGATATATTAGGTTATACGTATTTGTCATTTTACATTCCATCCTAAACCTCCTAAATCGGAGATAACTCATTTTTACAGTTTAGAATGGACTATGATGTAATGTGAAACTGTCCTCTTCCATTCTATTTTATTTTATTCCATTATAAACCCTCCTCCTAAACGATGGAATAATATTACATTCTATTCTATTTCATTACCAATCGCCCTACCAAATATAGCCTTAGTAAAATCTAAAAGTTTTTAAATTAGCTTAGTTGAGCGACCATGCAAAATAAATAAATCAATACTTAAAACTAAAGATAAAAATCTAACTTCAAAGTCCCAAACTTCCAAGAAGTAGAATAGTCTTCACTACTTTGATATTGATTTCTCTCTAATATTACAAATAGATACAACTTTAGAACTTACACATTTTAACAACCACTGGACAACTATTAGGGTAAAGATAATGTAATTTGCTCATTTCAAACTAAAAGAAACTATAAATAATATATTTAGTCTAAAATTAAAAATCAATAAATTTTACTTATTCCTTAGCTGCATCCTGTACCGAGAATGGAAAAGCTCTCAGTTTGATTTGGTCCTCCGTGACATTGCGGGGCTTCATGGAAGTACAAACGAGGTGAAATTCCTTCAGATGCTTATT
>JAOSBM010000206.1:27498149-27510031 GCA_027568955.1 Erythroxylum tenue
AAGGATAGTGATATTTATGCAAGTCTAAGAAGGTTAGATTGTTTGTTATGGTGAGTATTTATATGATGATCCAACAAATAATATGCTTGTAAGAGGTTACCATTAAAGGAAACCTGTATAAATACTAATTGATGATGAAAGTACCTATAATTTCTTAGAAGAGATGATAGCAAGAAGAAGTTAAGGACATTTGGAGAACATATTGGGCATTCAAATCATATTAAGAGGGGGGTTTAAGCTAAATTGCACTAGAAGTATAAGGGGTTCTTATGGAGCATATAAAAGAAGTCCTTCATAACATACGCCTTGATTATTTCCCTGGGAAGTTGCGACTTAGTACTAAAGGTGTAGTGGCTAACAACTTTAAATAGTGTGTTATGTAACATCAAGAAGAGGTCCATAATGCTCACTTAAGAGGGTAGCTAGTTACATTATTGGGAAATTCATACTAAAAGGACAAAATGATTTTCGAGCAAAGGGGTAAACAAGATACTTAAAGGTTTTAAATTAGGGGATAAAAGGATTTTCGAGCAAAGGGGTAAACAAGATGCTCAAAGGTTCTAAATTAGGAGTGTTATGTATGATGCAACTGATGTACCCTTTAGAGCATCAATGATAACACATGAACCTAGAGGAGCAGACTTCTTTATTGGATAAAATTTATAAGTAGAGTGGGGAAATCTATTCTAAGAACCTCAATACTTACCCCCTAAACAACATCCAAAATCATATCATCAATTTGAATGAAGGAGAAGACTCAATCAATGTAACACCTTATTGATACTCAAGGGAGCAGAAAGATGTGATAAAGAAGGTAGTAATAGAGCTATTACAGTAAAGGTTCATAAGATGAACTCTCAGTCCTTACGCATCCCTAATGGTACTAGTAAGGAAAAAGGAAAATTTATGGCAGATGTGCATGGACTATAAGAAGCTTAACAAACATACTATAAAAGACAAGCTCCCCATTCCTATGATTAAGAAACTACCCAATGAATTGTATGATTCTAATTGGTACTCTAAAATAGATTTAAGATCAGGTTATTATTCAGATGTATGAAGGGGGATGTTGCCAAAACAATTTTCAAGAACTATGACGGACTATAAGTTCTTAGTGATGCCTTTTAGGTTAACAACATGCCTTTAAATTTATATGTCTTGATGAATGATATATCTAGACCATTCTTATGGAGGATTGTAATGTTTTTAGCTACATCCTTCAATAGTAAACTTCATTAGTATTTGCACCATGTTAGATAAGCCTTGAAGATCCTTCAAGCTTACTAATTGTTCTTCAATGGAATTAAATGCATGTTTAGGGCCAGGCAAATAGAATATCTGCGGCACTCAATATTAGAGAAGGGAGTTGCTATATATGATAAGAAGAAAAAAATTATTCAAAATTATCTTGTATTAGGTTCATTTAAGGAACTTTGAGAAATCTTAGGACTCACAGGTTATTATAGATGATTTATCAAAAATTATGTGATTTTGGTCAAACATTTAAATAAATTGCTTAAGAAATAGACAATAAATGAGTGGAAGTGAGAGGAGAAATAATATGAGGCCTTTGAATACTTAAAAGGAGCCTTTATAATAGCCTAAGTATTAGCTATTTCCAACTTCTCTCGACCTTTTTTCCTTAAGGCAGATGCATATAAGATTGGTATTAGAGCTATGATTCAATAAGATAAGCATCTCATTTCTTACTTGAGAAAAACTTTGGTAAACAAACATTTGAGTCTCTTTACATACGAGAAATATTTCTTAATAATCATTAAGGTTGTTAAGCAATAACACCATTACCTCAGTGACCAAAAATTTAAGGTGCACGCTAACCATCAAAGTCTTAAATACTTGCTTCAGTGCAGGATTTGTACTCCCTTTCAAAACACATAGCTTCCCAAACTTTTTGAATACAACTTTGAAGTAGTGTACATGAGTGGTTAGCAGAGTAATCTTATGAATGTTTTATCAAGGATGACTAGTGTCGAACCCCTTATATTAACATTGTTTGAAGTTTATACAAGGCTACTATAGGAAACCTTTAAATTATAAGGGATTAGTCTAAATTTCTTCACAGCTTACCACCCTCAATTTAATAGCTAGCCAAAATCTGTGAACATGATATTAGAAACTTATTTGTGTTCCTTCTATAGTGATACTCCTACTAGGTGGACAAAGTGGATATCGCTAATTTGAGTGGTGGTATAATATCACATATCATGCTACTAGAAATACCACTCCTTTTAAATTATTGTATGAGTACCCTCCTCCTATCTATGTGCCTTATTTTACTGGGAATTCCAAGAACTTGATGGTTGAATAAGAATTAACTTTACCTAAATGAAATTCCACCTCAAGCAACCTTAAAATTACATGAAACAAAATGAGAATAAAAAGAGAACAAATATGGAATTCAAAGTTAGAGAATGGGTGTTCCTTAAACTTCAACCTTATAGACAACACTCATTACAAAGAAGGAACATAAAAAAATACACGATATTAGAATCTTATTTGCATTCCTTCTATGTTGATACTCCTACTAGGTGGACAGAGTGGATATCACTAATTTGAGTGGTGGTACATTATCATGTATCATGCCACTACAAATACCACTCTCTTCAAATTATTGTATGAGTACCCTCCTCCTATTTATGTGCCTAATTTTGCTAGGGATTCCAAGAACTTGATGGTTGACTAAGAATTCACTTTTCCTCAATGAAATTCCACCTCTAGGAGCCTTAAAATTGCATGAAACAAAAAGTGAATCAAAAAAGAACAAATAGGGAATTCGAAGTTCGAGAATGGGTGTTCCTTAAACTTCAACCTTATAGAAAACACTCATTACAAAGAAGGAACAATCAGAAAATATCATCCTTATACTATAACCCTTATTAGGTTACGAAGAAGATAGGCAAGGTGGTCGATAAATTGTAACTTCTCGAAGGATCAATCGTTCACCTAAAATTTATGTGTCCTAACTCAAAAGGTGTGTAACTGAAGGAATGGTTGTTTCCACTGAATTACCAAAGTTAGTCTAATGCATATATAGGATTCCTAAAGGTATATTAGATGGTAGACTAATCAAACACCATAACAAACTGATAACATAGGTATTGGTGTGGTAGACAAATAGCTCACATGAGGATGCAACTTAGGAGTCATTATTTGAGTTGTAAAAATGCTTCCTAGATGATAACCTTATGGATAAGGTTTTTGAATGAGGGAGCTTTATTATACAAGAATGAGTTAAGAAAGGTGGGAACTAATAACTATAAAGAGTGAATAAAATGCAGACATGAAGGGAGCTAAAAGAAATGGTATATGAGACACATATAATAATATATAAGATAAATACTTGAGTGTTATGTTTCATCATAATCGAATATAATCGTATTACCTTATATGTTATGAATTTTCAGTTGTTTATTGTCTTATAATGTTGTGACAACTAAGATGGATTTTAGGAATGAATATCCTGTTCTTTATTCTCTCTCTCTCTCTCTCTCTCTCTTGAGTCATCTTTTCCTCACAAAATCTATAATGGTCATAACTTTCATCACCATTAGCATTTTTCATGCAACGTCCTCCATTCTTTGTAATTTAAGTGATGATCCACCACTAGAGATATTGGAGAAACCAAATGGTGCACCACCAGAGAGTAATTGGAGCATTTGGTGTTTGTAACCCTTAGCCACCACAGCCATGATCATGAGACAAATATCACTTCACCACAACGACCAAGTGAATACCACCACATTCAAAATCACAATTTCTATTAATTGAAGATGTCTTACTATTAGGTTTTGCCTTTAATAGTGTCTTATATTATTGCATTAAAACTATGAATAATAGGTTTATATATGCTCGTTTTGTCAAATTTTGGGTTCTTTTAATGTGAATAATTTTTTTATATAGATATTAGGGGACTTATGCTATTGGTAAAATCTAGCTTATATAGTTAGTTATGTTGTTGTTTAATGATTTGATTCATCAAAGTCTATAATTAAGTTCTTAGATTAAGCAACAACCTCTTTTATAAGTTGTGTATATATTGGTTAAAAAGGAGACAAGGTTTGATAGGTGTTTAATGGTGGCTTTAGAAGAATTTCGATCATATTATGTTTGTACGTATTTGATATAAATTATTTTAGGTTATTATTTTGCAGGATTTAACTCCAAGGAAGAATTTTACACATCACTTTTGTTGTAAGTACTCCTTCCTTATTGTATTTTTATTGATGTAAGTTTCTTCACATATTATAAGATAATCTAAATTTCTAAGTCTTTCCATATAATGTCTCCTTTTGTGATATTAATGCCTTTTTATTTGTTTGTTGTATCTAATACCACCAACTTTGAAAGATTTATCTATTAACTGTCTGTTTCTTTTGTAATCTTTATCAGGTTGCATTTAGTTATTAAATATTTATCTTATTTAGATTGAGATATCATCATATCTTGTTGAAAGAAGGGTAATGGGCTAGGTGTTGGCACTAATAGGTGCAAAACTAGAGGTTAGGTTGAAAAGGAGGGAAAGTACTATGTGATTTTGTTATAAGAGATCAAGAGATTTCACCTTAAATAAATACAACTTGTTATAATTTAATTGATTCAGAAATAACTAGCAATTTGATTTTTAAGGAAAAAACTTCTTACCACAAAATGTCAAACTTAGTAAGAAAATTAAAGATATTTACATAAAACATATTAAAATACAAAATTTTAGATTTTCCCTTTTTATAGTTTGGAGTTGGATAGTTAGGATTAAGTATGGAAACCGTATTATGTTATTTCTTTTTCTCAATATTATTACTTTTTATTATGCACTTAAGTGCACCATTGTTAGTTTTCATAATAGAAATAATTTCCAATGTATCCTTAAAATAGTAATAATGTGTGCATATGATAATTGCATGTTTTTTGTTATATTGATGCAGGATATGTTTGAGTTTCTCATTCTTTATTTTTTTTGAAAACTATTAATCCAAATTTTTGTAGCATAGATATTAGTAAATATTGAATTTCATTGTTATCGGTGTTGGAAAGAAATAACAACAACAAATATATTGGGGAAAGATAAAAAGAAAAAAGGATATGAGTATTGATGAAATTAGCACGCTAGTATTATAAGGGGTGTTAAAGGAAAAGAACATTGAGTGTTATCTATGTTTTACAGATTTCATGAAAAGTAGATGAGATGCTTGAAAGAATTGAGCTATACGATGATAAGAATATGGGTCAATTCTTAGTCATTTGCAATAATTAAACTACCATAGTATTCAAGTCTATTATGAGAAGCAATTTAGGGAAGCAGTCATAATTTATGCAATTATAAATGTATATGATGTTTTAATGGAGAGAATTGGTATGATAATTGAGGTTATTTATGGGCCAAAATGTCAGTTTAGGGTAAATGCTAGCTGGATTGAAAATAAAAAAAATTGATGTGAAAATATCATAAAATAAGCATAGTTGTAAGAAAGTGCAATGAAATAAGCAAGCTAGCAGGAAATTGATAGCAAATGAATTTTCACACAAGTTTAGGAAGAACTCGATCTAGCTAATTAATGAGATGAAGGATGATCTTTAGAGAAATTATGCATGATAAATGCTATAGGGTCAAATGGGAAGCTACTATGATGGTAAAAAGATCCATAGAAGGTCACTATGTGAATGTATGGTCATATGGATATGAGTTACAATAGGCTAACAAAGAAAAACAATTCATTATTGAAATAGAACTTAATAAAAAGTCTAGAAAACCAATGTTTAAGACGTTTTATGTAGGATTTAATACATTAAAGCATGGTTTTTTATTGGTTATAGGAAAAAAAATGGGCTAGATTGGGCTAGATGGAAGTCATTTTAACATATTTCTTGGAGATGCTTTGTTAGCGACAATTGGTCATAATGGAAATTATCAAAAGTTCTATATCTCTTAAGTTGTAGTTGAGGGAGAGAATTACCAATCATATAATTGGTTATTGAATTTTCCTTGTGAAGATCTAAATATAATTGGGAATATGTAGACTTTTATAAATGATTAGCAAAAGGTGATCTCTAAGTATTCCTACTTATTTATTAATGGGAACACTTATTTTATGATTTGTCACCTAAATACATTTTTTTGATGGTTATGTATAACTAAATCTGTAGTGCTAACATTGTACTCTTTGTTTATGATGTTCTATAAATGGAAGGAAGTTATTTTCAAGTACTTTAATCTCCAAGGAATAATATGAATACAATTCAAACTTCTCTAAATACAATTGTCAATACAAATGCACAAATAAACACTCAAAATAGGAGGTGGATCAAGTTAAGGGCAAAAATATCAACTCAAAAAAATCTCAAGTTTTTTTTATAGTGGATCTAATGCAAATTTAAACATAAGTTTGTTATAATTTGATTGAGACCGCATATTAAACCATATTCAATCTTAGTAACTATATTATGTCGAACCATGTGTTCATTATAATTTGGATGAGACATCAAACTATCTTATATTTAACATATGTTCCATTATTGTGTATGGAATGAAGGAATTAGTATTGCATATTGATGTGTTGAATTAGTAATTCTCTTTTCCATTAGGTAAAGTTCATGAGCAAAAGGTATTCTTTTATTGTATACTTTTATAGAGAGCTTCTTGTACCCATGGAATTGGGACAAGATAAATCTTAGATTTTCTAACATAAAACAAAAGGCATAGACAAGTAGTTTAGACCATTTCAAGACTTTCTTAGTAAGAGAACTCAAAAGATGATACATGATGTGACAAAAGATGATATATATGAAACATACATTTCTTCAATAATGTGAGAAAATATTTTTTATTACATGTAAGTATATAATCAAATTCTTAAACTTTCAAATGACCAAATCCTTATATAATATCTAAAATTGTGATAACAATGGTGCTAGATACATTAGATGCCTAAAATATATAGTAACATGGGCATTAAAAAAAACACAAAAACAAAAAAAAATATTAAATATATGCCAAAATTTGGAACTTTTATGAATTAATAGACAAATTTACCTCTTATGAGCAATAATGAATCTTGCGGACAAGACTCTACTCCAACACACGAAAGATGTCTGACAAAATTTTTTATAGTAACAAACCTTTAAATCATTTACTATCTATAAGAAATCTACAATTTATTTTTCATTAATAGGTTTTATAAGAATGTCTTAAAATATGATTGGAATACTCACTTTTGTATAAGTGCATTGATTAGAGAAAAAAAAGTTAATCAATATTAGGCTTAGCATTTAATATTTGTAGATTTATGAGAAGCAATCAATGTAAAGAGTCGATCCCAATAACCACATAAAAAAAATACAAAGTATGTAGCCCATATGATAATACTGATAGTAAATACTAATATTGTCTTATTATTAAACATATTGTCTTATATTAGAAAAATTAAGAATGTACACTTTCAACTTCTACTAAATTGTTAAAACAATAATGAAAAGCATTCTTAAATCCATTAACAACATTTTTACACTCTTTTGAAGTGAAGTATATATAGGTGCATAATAATCAAAAGCCATATATACTTTATTCCACCCATATTTCTCTTAATTTGATTTCCATATCATCATATATGAGATAATTAATAAAATAAACGTATACTTAGTAACCCCAAATAAGGTAAACAAACTAAAAATGAAAAAAGTAGAACTATAATTTCCATCACCAAGTTTTAAACAACCACATTAGCATTTTAATATCTAATTTCTTATATACACTTATACACCTCTAGTGAATTTAAACATAACCCAAATGGAAACTATTAAACCATCATATCACATATAGAGAGAGAAAATGCCTATGACATACATTAAGAAGATCAAAACCATCTCATACATGTAGTATTGTATACTTGTGCCTTGTTATTGCAATTTATTTAGAAGAACACATAGAATACATTTCATTTAAGCTTTCTTAATAGATTTAAAGTTATTACTTTTGTTAATGGAATTGGTTGCCAACCACAATCAAACCTAAGGATCTACCATTAGAAGAAATATTAGAAAAAAGAGCTAAAAATGTAGATGAAGGAATATGAAACAAATTGAATTAAAATTCTATCAGTGATAAGAAAGTGATAGGTAAAAGGAATTTCAAGCTTCTACTAATTATCCATCTAAACCAAAAACACTATTGCATCTTTTGCAACATTACGTAAGAGACAAAATGGTTATTTTTATAAGTAAAAGTTTATAACTTCAAATGTTACAAAAAAAAAAAGCAAATTAGGAAAATCATCCTTGTCCAATATATGTTAAGTTTCTTCTTAAACCATAAAAGGTATTTCAAATGGTCATTCTTTTCATTAATACTTTTATGAATGAACCGTTCTTTAAAATCTTCGCTACTTTTTTCTTCTCTTTGACTGATTTTTTTTTCATATATTCATATACAAAAGCAAATACTTAGATATACAAAACCATAAAATTTGAAAAGCATAAACACACTTATTAATTGGAAAAGCAAGAGACACATAATTCATAATTGAAACAAAAATGACGGCGTGGTGGCAGTGATAGCATTGATCAATCATAGTTACTGGGTTTCCCTAGTTTCATTGGTGGTGGCCACCATTGCTTAAGCTACAAATAATGGAGGGTGAGTTTCTTTACTAGGTTATAAAGAATGTAATTTAATTTTTCTTTATTTGTAATGTGACTATCTAACATGGTTGTTAGTAGTCACATGTTTGCCACTTGTTAAAAGGTTGTGCTAATATAGTTGTGCCATATTGGTTCTATTAACTTTAGAGTTAACTATGGAATATTATTATTACAAAGTAAAAGTTTAAGCATTTTATTGTTACTTTTGATAGTTCTGAATAATATTGTAAAATTGGGTAAAGGTCATTATTTTTATTAAAATTGTTGAGAAAAACATTATACTTGAAAGCTATACTTTTTCCTCCTTATTTAATTAGAATAGCCAATCAAAATTATTTTTGGAGGTAAAGGAGTAGAACAAGATCATAAGAAATTTTATATGAAAAACTCCTCAAAATATAAGGAAAAATTATGGGATTGTAGGTCCAATAAAACTTCTACTATATTAAAGTAAGATTTAAGTTAGATCCTACCACACAAATTTGTGAAACACATTCTTAAATTTGAGAGATATAGATAAATTCTCAAACTTACTCTCTCCAAGTAGATTGATCTCTTGGTTGAATGAATTTATGAAACACGTCTCCTCCTTTATTTAAAGAAGGCTTATTAAGTCTTTAAGGTTCTTCTGTTGGATCCCATTTTTCGAACCCAACTCTTACAGACTCATACATCTATTGGATTCCGTTTCCGGAACCCAACTCTTGCTCTGATACCAACTCTGTTGGACTCCACTTAATTCCAAAGTCCAACACTTTCTTTGATATCACTTGCGTTGGGTCCGAATTTTCGAATCCAACCTCTTGCGAAAACCAACTTCGGATCATAAAACCTGAGCTTAATCCCATGGAATTTCCTTGACCATCATCGATTCATCTTCTTGCTCAATAACATCCCAAAAATTTACTCACAATTTGTTCAATGACGTGCCCATACAAACTAGTCACCATGCTTGAACTCATTGCTCCCGCTTGTGAACAGAATTTGGAAATCTTCATACTAGAATTTCAATTTGACTTCTTCATATAAATCATAGCTCTAAGTCTTTTGTTTTTTTTTTTGAAAAATAATCACCTCAATCGGAGGTCTACAGTTCAAGATATCCTTAAAAAGGTAAAGGGTGTTCAAACCCTAAACATGCTCTCCTAACCGACCTCTTACTTACTTTTATGAAAACTTTCACAAATCTACTCCAAATGGTACATAATTTCATGGAGAGATAGATACATGTCTTAGGAATCTATTGCTTCAAGAATCACTCCATTTCGAGGTCGTATGAGGGAGTTATGACAGAAAGAATCTAACATGCTTAAACCCTAAATCTATTTGAATCTATCTTGGCACGATTGCCATAACTTTCACCAAAAATGTCGGTTTGATTTCGTTGTTCAACCATTAGAAAGAAGACATCGAGATCTAAAAATTTAATGAAGATCACAAAACCCGATTCTGCCTCTAAAAGTGTCAAAAATCGTCATCTGTCCCGTGAATGTCCGTTAAACGGACATCCATGTCCGTTTAACGAACATGTATCGGGATAAGGAGCCCAAAATGACCCGAGAAGGTCCATTAAACGAACATTCATGTCCGTTTGAGGGACATAGACAGGCCAAGGGGTGTTTTTACACCCGATAAGGTCCGGGGCTCCCCAAAGTCCTCCAATGCCTCTCTAAATCTTCCAACATCCTTCCTAACATCATAAACACTTATGATCTTCCCAAATTCACTTATTCTAATGCAAATTCACTTCAAAACAACTCAAACACAAAATTTATCGTATTAAACTCTCAATCCTCAACCCATATGGTTCATCAAAACCACAATTTCTTATCATTAAGCATAACTGTCATGTTCACACACTCCATGCAATATCCCAACTTGTAACAATCATAACTTCCTATTCCAATATCCAAAATTCACAAACTTTATAGCATTGGAAAGCTATAAAGACGAAATACAACTTTCCATAAGACAATTTTTGCTAACTCTTTCTAAATTGTTCCAGATTTTCCTTTGAATTCATGACATAAATCTTATCCCTGTTAAAACTTGCAAAAACCTCCTTGACTTTACTTACTCTATTACAACATCATTCTTACCCATTTAAATACCAATTGGAGTTCATCAAATCATTACTTCAATTTATTCAAAAACATCTCATGATTAAAAAGATAGTAACTCACAACCTCATGTCGTATCGCTACAAAGGCCTTGGAGCTAGTGTTTGGTCAACATTTGACCTGACTCTTAGCCAGTTTGGCTTTCCGAATTTTTTCCTAATCATACACGTAGCAAAATCTATTATAACATCTATAAATCACAAATCATAAATACTAAAATATAATTAGTTATGAAAGAAGTTGTGAAATAAAGCTTTTGTATCTGCAAAAAACTAACCTTTGTAGCTGATTGCTCCCAATACTCACATAAATCCATCCACTCCGCCAGTGTGACATTATGCGACTGCACATCCTTTCCGTTCTTGGTAAAATGCCTTTTTAAATTATACCTTTGATCTTTAGACCTTAAAGAAAGCAACCTCTTCACATCATCATGTATTTCGTTGTCAGACCTCATTCCTTTGACTTCCAACTTTTTCTGCAAAAAATTATAAGTTATTGGTCAATGCTTTAACCAAATGAAAAACACGTACAAATTGAATTGGTTTAGAATACTTACGTCTAACTTATCAAATGCAATGTCCAATTCCTCATTAGTAATTTTTGAAAATTTTGTTTTTACAGGCAAAGAAGTTCAGGATATCAGACCAATCTCACTCGATAATTTGGCAGACTGTACAGAGTTGGATGGTCGTCCTTCAGCAGGGGAGATCTCTATCTCCAATCTTTTACCTATGACCTTATTAATCTTTGCTAATCCGTGTCCTTTCGTGACACCCCTTATTTTTTTGGCATCATATGTGGATCCTAAAATAGCAAAAGAATAATTTATAATTAGCATATAACAATGTTGAATAATCTAATTAATGTTAAGATCATACCTGCAGTGCTTGCAGAAGAGGAGCCCACACCGGAAGGAATAGTGTGATCTACTAGTGTCTAATAATTAGAAGCTGGAGGATTTACTGGTGTCTGATAATTTGAAGCTGGAGGCATCTCTTCAGAAGTTGACAGAGTGCTAATATTGCGTCACATATTCAAAATTTGTTCATACTTATCTCTAGGACGAATACTAGGCATAGAATTGACTTCTCTTGGTGTTGCAGTACG
>JAOSBM010000206.1:27647414-27665733 GCA_027568955.1 Erythroxylum tenue
AACCTTTTATAATGTTTAGTAACACTTAAAAAAATTGTTATCAATGATAAATTTTATGTTATAAAATCATAAAGTGTTACTTATCAAATTAAAAATCATAACATTTTAAGATATAATGTTACCGTAGATAGGTATTTTATAACATATTGTCAAAAGTGTTACTGTCTAGTGTTACTGTATGTCATTTTTGTTGTAGTGTTAAGTCCAAAATAAATGCAGTTTAATTGACTTAACAACCTCCATTATACATTCATCTCCTCCTTACCAGATGAACTACAACCTAAACTACAATGAACCATTGCCGCAATTCGAAGAGATATGAGGGATATATCTCTTGGACAAATATATCAACTCACCTTAGCTTCACTTGATAAGCGATGTGATTAACAAATGTTTTTAAAAAATATGATTAAAGGAGGTCCCTTGTTAAAAAAGGCTTATAGAAAGCCTTATTTGCAGATCAAGTGTAAGAAGAAAAAAGACTATAAAGGTCACACAAAAAGGAATCATCATCACAAAAAGTTCTATAAGAAGTACCACATATCTCATATTTCCCATTAAGGAAATTCTAAGCCTTTCAGATGAAAGAAACAGCGTCGACTTGTCAAATTCTTCAAACGAAGAAATCCTCAAGTAAAGAAGGCAGATCGATGCTTTATCTATGACAAGTCAAGACATTATGCTCGTCAATGTCTTAATAAGACGAAAAGGGATGTCAAACTTTTAGATTCCATTATGGCTATTATGCCTATCCACGATAATGGAAACAGTGAAGATTTCCATGAAGAATAGTCCAGTGAGGATAAAGAGACAAAATTTGCTCTTCCAATTGATTCTTCTAAAGATGAGTATGAATCTTCTAATTCCTCAATCTCTTACAACACTGAAGATGACAAGCTATACATGGTACAATAAAAATGTTTGAAGGTTGACTCCAGGCCTTTCACTGTTCCTCAACCTTATGTCCATATCCAACTACTACAACAAGACAAATATGATAAGTCGATCAAGGCTATCGAATATAAGGAGACTGGATCGTGTCACAGTATTATAAAGCTCAACATTTTACCTCCTGAAGCATGGATATCTCATAACGAATATTTCACTGTTGCTGATGGAAATTCTTTTAAGATTGGGCTTATCACAAAAAAGAAAATAGGACTATGCTTCTTTCCTGATTGTGTGGTTTAGACTAAAGTTCTTGGAAGCCATCTACATGGCTCAGATATTCTAATAGGTATGGTTGTCTATTGTAAGGCATCTCCCTTACAAATCCTACCTACAGGGATTCAATGTCATGTCAATTTTAGTGCGTATATCGATATTAGAATTGTGTTTGAACTCACACATATGCCACCTCCATATAGAGCCCAACAGGATCAATTTTTGGAATACTGTCCTGAGAACCATGCCCAATTCTCACATCCTCATGCTCTATGAAAAAATCCTCACTTCTTCATCCATTTACCATTTAAAAAGAATGAGAATATCAATCTAACCAAGGCCACTCATCTAGGTATGCACCTTGATGATCTGAAATTAACCCAAGAAGAATCTGCTATTCTCCTCCAAAAAGGATTTGTCGAGCCCGCAAAATCTTACTGGGCTTGTCAGGCCTTTTATATGAATAAGAGATCTGAACATAAGCGCGGAAAAAAGAGATTAGTGATTTATTACAAACCTCTCAATGCTTTCTTACAAGATGATAAGTTTCCCCTGCCAAGAATTAGTACTTAAGTCCTCTTTCTCAAAGAAGTGACAATTTTCTCTAAGTTTGATTTGAAAGCCGGATTTTGGTAATTAGGAATTGACCCTTAGGAAATATACAAGACAACCTTTTGTATTCTTAATGACCAATATCAATGGATAATAATGCCATTTTAACTAAAGGTTGCCCTTTCACTATTTCAATAGGCCATGCCAAAGATTTATGAGCCCTTTCTCTCCAATACCTTGGTCTATATTGATGACATACTTCTCTACTCCAAAACCCATGAAGAATACAAAGCCTTACTCTAATGTTTTTGGATCTTACAAAACAACATAAGATTATGCTCTCAGCCAAAAAGGTCGTATTGGGACAACCCAAATATAATTTTTAGGTATAAACTTCCACGATGGATTTTGTCAGCCTGGTCTACACATAGCCAGTAAACTATTACACTTCTCAGATGAAAATCTCAACACTAAACAAATTCAACAACTTCTTGGAATTGTTAATTACATAAGAAATTTCATCCCCCACGTGGTTAGTTTTACATCTCCCTTATCAAAATTACTGAGGAAGAATCCATTATCGTGGAGTACAGATGAAACTAGAGCCATACAACATTTAAAGCAAGCCTGTCAGAATCCACCTATTTTAAAGGAATTTGAAAAGGCTGGCGCATTATACAAATAAACACTAGTAGCCATTATTGGAGTGCTATTCTAATTGAAGATATTGATAGAAAAAGACGCTACTGTGGTCATTGATCTTTGCATACGAAGGATATTCCATGATAGGAAGGAGGAAAGGCATTGGTTTCTTGAGTGAGGGAGAGAAAAACTTAGTTGGTTTACGAGGTCGATTTCATTAAAGAATAGTCCAGTGAGTTTTGGCTCTTCCAATGATTCCTTGCATAAAAATATGTTTAATTTATTTGCATGCTTGATTAAGGAGTAGAGTTTTTTTAATGGGATATAGAAAATTTTATTTAAGTTTTCAACAAAAAGTTAGAGAAATGTGAATTGAACTTTGATTATTATTGTTATTATTAAGAAGTTGAAAAGTTGTAATTTTGACAACCCATTTTACCATTTTATAGGTCGTAAAATCAAAAGAGCAAAGGAAAAGAAGTAGAGAAACTCATTTCAATCCTAATTCTTCCCAAACAATTCTAGCCTTAATAACTAAGTTGGGTGAGAATTGATTGGAAAGTAAGTTGTTACGAATCACTTGTTTGCCCATGAGTGATGTAGTGGATATGTTACACAAAGAGTGAAAACAAGTCATCAATTGTCAATCATAATAAGCTTATTAACATTGAAACAAGCACATATGTTAGTATATCACCAACATTTCATGTAACAACATCATTTGATCTAGAAGTGTAATTATGATTAGTTGTGGTTGATTCATCACTTAAAAGGGCTTTGCGAGTTTAATTGTTTGAGTGGACTATGTGACAAGGTCGTCGAAGTGAAATTTGAAAGGAATATAAGAAAGCCATTACATTAATTAGTTCTCTAGGCAACAGGCATCGGTATTCAAAAGGAGTCTTTGCTTTCCAGAAGGGTGAATTCGAAAGGCAACTGGTCAAACATTGATGGATATTTATTGGGCATACACTTCCAGCCTGTTAGATACAATGGTTCAAGAGAACAGGAGACTAACATGAATGCATCCAAGTGTGAACTCAAGAAGATGCTCCAGTCCACATTTGGATGCTTATGCACTGGTCTTTCTTTAAGATACCATACCCTGAAGGGAAATTGTAGCGTTAGTTCTTGTTGACTAATATGTGCGCACTATTTCTTTGGTAAGTGTTGAGGAAGAAAAGAGCATCCTTTCACACCCACTTGTCTTTATTTATACCAAGTCCATTGTGTTTGGATCTACTTAAGAATAGATTTGTTCTGCGGTCCTTTTTCTTCTCCTACTTGTATTAAGACTAGTCAAACTCAGATATTGATGTCCTCGTTGCTCTGTAACATAGTTTCCCATGACTTCTGTTCAAATTATATAGGGTCCAGTCAAGAAACATTCTTCTTAAAATAACTTTTGAGAAAGGGCTTGATTGAAGGCAAGGCGGAATTTATATTTTACTTGAGAGCTGAGGGTATTATTAAGAAAATCTCTCAAGTGACCTCAAACACATGATTGAAGCCGCGAGTTTACGAGGCAAAGACTAAAATTCAAAGACGCCCACGCACCTAATAGTACCAAAAATTTCCCGCTCATTCTAGGAACGAGATCTTCTGTTCAGTTTTATAGTGTTTTATTGTGTCTAATGAATCTCAGCCATTAATTTATGCGGATCTTACATAGGCTCCACATAAATTAACATGGGACCTGTATAAATAAATGGCTGAGATTCACTGGACACAATAAAACACCATAAAATTAGACAGAGAATCTGAACTCCTCATTCTAAGCCTTTGATTTAGTGGAGCATAGGCAACCCATCATTTTCATAGGTGAGAATGGAAAGCATTAAACAGAAGACTAATGGAATGTGAAAAGTGAAAAGTCAGTCGGGCAATAAAAGTAAGAGCCACGTTTCTCTCGATCTCGTTCATTGTTATTTTGCCTTTTCTTGGCTAGAAACCACTGTAGATCACTGCAAAACAAAGAAAGTTCCCTAGGGATTGTCACGTTAGCGTCATTACCACATGCTATGTTTTTTTCAATCTTGCCATGTATTTTAGACTTGCTGCTTTAAGGTAGTAAGCAATTTCGTCTTCTTTTTAGAATTGCTATGTCCTTCGCCTTCCTTAGGATACCCATTGAATCCTCTTTGTGAAGCTCTATCGACGACGCTGGCTTTAGCTAGATTGAGGAAATTCTGGTTGACTTGTATCAAAATGACCCAAAGAGCTTTCTATTTGGAAGAAATGTCCAAACAGCTGCTAACCACCTTACCCAAATGAAGTTAAATGGGTTGAAAATGAAAAAAATCGTTTAACTTTATACTAACTTATTGTACAGATGGTAAATATGGAGTCCAAGATTGAAAATCGTGATCGGTCTGAATACGAGAAGGAAATAAGAAAGAAACACAAGTAAGAACGAAGAAGGTGAGAAAATAGAAAAAGTCAGAAACGGAGAATGGAATAAGAGTAGGAAAAAGGAAAATGTTATAAGAAATAAACAATAGAATTATGAAGAAGAGGTCAGTGATAAAAATGGAATACAGTAGTTTACGGAAATTAACCCTAAGAAATCGGAAAGATTATTGATGGCAATGGGATGGCCCGATCCATGACATGTCTGATCCAGGTTGGCTCGTGGCTTGGCGAGCTGGGCCAGGCCAGCCCAATTTACTTTAAATAAAACTAAAAAAATAGATGTCACTGTTTGACAAAACGATTCTCGATTGGACCATGGGTCAAGCTGTACTAAACAACATTGGCTTGATTAATCCGGGCCTGATTTGTGGAATTCGGCCCAACTAGGACTGGGCATGATAACCATGCCTACAAAAGATTGAAATTTTGAGAAAATTAGCTTAAGAAATATGTGAGAAAAAGAAGGGAAGGATATAGATTGAAGGTAATTTCTATGATTATATTGTTGATAAAAATTGTCTATTTAAAGGATTGTTTGGTTCAATTTTGTTTTTGATATAATTTATAATTTATATCTTTTCAAAGAAAAACTTAATTATTAAAAGAAATTTATTTAATTAAGAATAATTTATTGTTAAGTTTTATCTAATATATAATTATTATCAATAATAAAAATATAATTATAATGTTTAAACATATTTTGTTTTAATTTTAAAAAATAGAAACTAAAAATTAAAAACTCACCTGAAAATAAATGATTCAATATATAGAAAGTATTTTTCATGAAAATAGGTCGAAACAGTTGGACTTGGTTGTAACAACAATTGAGCGAGCCTGGAGCATTTTGAACAAAAAATGATGTGACTCAGGCCTATCAAACTTTTTATCTCGAGTTCAGTCTGACAATGAGGCCTCCAGTCCTGTCTCATTAAATCCACCCGCTAACAGGAGCCATACCCCAACAAAAACCCATAACTTAAACGTAACATAACCAATCGAAACGGATAAACTTGGACGGTTACCAATGGCAGCGATTTATCTCCCAACCGCCACGGCGGCCACGGCCACGGCCACAGCCGTCTTCCGGTCCACGCCAATTAAACGGACACGTCACCATATGAGAATTTCCTGCGTTGGATGGGTACATACTACACATTACTAGCTCTCTGTGTACCATTATTCAACGGTTTACATTTGTTTTGATTTGGATAAAGGACCCGGAGGGCGTACTCGGACCCCCACAAACCGGCCACCTCGCACGCCTGGAGTTCCGGAGGCGGTTGGAGAAGGACGCCGAGGCTCGTGAGGCCTTCGAACAACACGTCCGCGAAGAAAAAGAGCGTCGCCGAGCTGTTCGCGAAGTAAGCCGTGGCTTTTTATATTGTTTCAGTGATTGATGTTTCCGCATTTTGTGAAAATGCGTGTATATAACTTTTTAATTGTAGTCTCGGGTTATACCGGATACTGCGGCAGAGCTGATAGAATACTTTCTGGACACTGAGGCTCAGGAGATTGAGTTCGAAATTGCGAGGTTAAGGCCAAGGTTATATAGGACATCGTTTTTCTGTTGTGGATGTGTGGTGTCTTCATTTTGGAAAATCTTTGCTTGGAGCTGATGCTGAAATAATAAATGCAGGTTAAATGAGGAATTTTTCTCACAACTGAAATTTGAACTGGGTCAGCTTCGTTTTGCTGTTTCGAAAACGGAGGTTAATTCACTTTTGGGGTTGAATATGAGAGTTGAATCCTATTTCTGTAAGTGAATGATTGTGGATAATTTTGTAGGATATGGAGGATAGAATGATTGAGTTGGAAGCTCTACAGAAGGCTCTGCAGGAAGGAACAGGTTCATTGCATTAACTTGAGTTTTGATTCTTTATTTTTATCCTTGTTTACTAGAAGCTGATGGGACCTCGTCGGTTGTTCTGTTTCAGAAGCCTATGATAAAATGCAAACTGACCTTGTAAAGGCAAAGCAAAACTTGACTAAAATTTTGTCATCAAAGAATGTGAAAGCAACTGTATGTTGTTGTTTTGGCTCACTCCTCAAACTACAATTGAACCCATTCCTTTTCTATGTTGCTCATTTGCCTTGCTCTTGTGCGTTGTGTTTGCCTTGCTAGTTGTTGGAGATGGTGGAGCAGAATGGAATCAACAGATCCTTGCTGACTCTTCTTGACGAGAACATTGCAAATGCTCAACAAAGGAACCAGGTAATTGCTGTAGTATCAAACATTTGTTCCCTCTCTCAAAGTGCATTCTTGTATTGGGAGGAGAGCACACCAAAGCCATGGTTACAATGTTAATAGGATGGTCTATAACGCTTGAAAAACTTGCAGAAAGAAGCCGCAGCTTTCATGGAAAAACTTCGTGCAGCTGTCTTGAAGTACATGACGTTTTAGCTCTCAGTAAGCCTGTGAACTTATGTATGCATTCTTGAATAACTTGGTTCATGAATACATCCATTTGCTAAATCAAGTATGTAAATCCAGAGATTATAGGCAGTAACCAGATAACTGCAGGACATCATGCATTAGCCTTTTTGCTTGCATTAACTGGTGTTAGTTACTTTCTTACATGAGATTGAAAAGAGTAGCTAAACAAGACTTTTGACGAGGAATCAAAGCTTTCCAGAGCTATCTCTCAAAGATGAAGTTCATTTGCACAGAGCAAATGGGTAGCTATATAAATCTATCTGGAGGATTGATAATATATTCAGCGTATTGCATGCCTTGACACATAATGGGCTTGAAAGTACTTAAAAGAATGTTAGAGTTGTAAGACATTCAGTATTCTGCAGTGGACTTTACAGTCATACATTCAAGTGGTAGCTGAGTTCTCTAAAGTATACAACTGCTTCGTGATGAAGGTACTTTATATATTAGAATCCTGTGGGAAGACTGCAGCCTTTTCGGAAGGTAGGACTAAGAACAATTTGACGTACTGGTTGTATGCACATACATATGAGTTGATGAAAATCACTCTGCTGCTGCGTCTATGTACAGGCAGATGATCACCTCGTCAGTGGAGTAATAATTCTGTAACGTTTTAGGTTTCAAGTGGTGAATGCTTGGATACTCTTTTTGCTTAAACGCAAAACTATATGAAAAAGGCTTGTAATTCCACTGCCATTTAATCGAAGTTGTTTAACTCTGGGAATGACAGGTAAGATGACCATGTTATTCAGTTACACGCAATTACTATTTAATCAAATTATGAATTTAGGATAAATGACTTTAGAGCTTGAAAATAAAATGCTTTTGCGTGATTTTAGGCACCGAATGCACGTTGAGCGCATGAAATTTTCTATTCTAGTTACGCTATTCTAATTTTGTTTTATTAAATTTCATACATATATTTATATGAGATTTATGTAAATATGTAGGTAAAATTTACGAGATTTAATGTAACATAATATTCCAGTTTTGAGTGTTTTTAAAGCGAGATAAAAGGCATGAATCTGGCGTTTAATTCAAGAACCATCCAGTTGCAGGCCTTTATGAATATATATTATTGTATTCACTTCCTTTAAAAGTTAATAATAATCACTAGATTATTGGTTCCACGTATCCTCCATAACGTTCTCCTCCTTTTCCGCCTTGCAAGTTAAAGTACAAGATAAAAATTTATTCTTCTGAGTTAACCGATCCTATTGACTGGTTCTTCTTGTACCATTGTCATCGTGTTGTTTATAGATTATGACCAGTGTTTTAAAATTCAGGCCGACCATCAAATTGAAAGCTTTATTGATCACTGGTTTAATTGATTCGATCGATTCAACCACCGATCGAACCGGTGCGACGTCATAATTATGTAATAATTATATTTAATTATATATAATATTAAAAAAATACAAAAAATACAAAAAATTTAATTGTCGGACCGAACCGATTCGACCGGTCAATTGACCGGTTTTGACCGGTTCAGATTGGGTTAATTAAAAAATAATTATTTAGGGTGAACCGGATCGAATTGTCGACCGATCACCGGTCGAACCGGCCGATCCAGTCCGATTTCTAAAACAGAGATTATGACTATTGACTATGTTGACAAAAGGGTAAAATTGAATTTTAAGATATTTTACGGGTTAATTTAAATTTTAATATTTTGAAAATGTTCAAATTAAAATTTAACTTTTATAAAATATTTAATGTAACTCTTATTAATAACACGGATTTTTATTTTTCAATAATATCTTACGATGAAGATAATTGGTTGAATTTCACAAAAACAAGTTTTTTTTTCCAAACTAGATCTTTTTTTTAGGAGTCCTCTTACTAATTGGACATCACAGCTGGCATGTGACACTCACAAACTAAGGCCTTGCACATACGGTTGTAATTGGGGTAAATCGTAGGCATTACTCTTTTTCTTCTCCTTCATTTCGTGTCTCTCTCAACTTATCATGTTCTCTTCTTCGTTGATCTCGCTTCACTGCTCTCTCATCTAGTCTCATCTTGCTATCTTCTTGTCTCTTATTATCCCCCTAGTCTCCCCTTCTTCGAGGGATTTATAGGTAACAAGTGGTCCTAACTTGTTGGCATGTTGTTTTGAGGAACTGTTTAGCATTTTTTATGTTAGTAGTGTTGTCTTGTCCATGCTTATGGCCCAAACGTGTGGTCTCAAGACTCTCAACTTTTAGTGTCTGCATTGTATTATCCTAAGGTGTCACGGGCTCTTTTGCTTGTTGCCATGAGCCCATGACATACACATCTTCTTTCATATTGTTTGTCGTTGTTTGCCAATCTTTTTTAATTTTATCAGAAATTATGCAACTCTAATAATGTGAACTACGAAGATCTAATCCTACCTTCTTTATAAGAAATGGTGGGTATTTTGGTATTCATCTATTGTTGGGAAACCGGAGCAGGATCTTATCCCGTCCATAACAAAGTAATTACGAAACTTTTTCATTTTTTTGAATCCCCGAAAACAAGATCTCTTTAATTCTATAAAATGATTAACACGTAAATCATAATAAAGTGAAAACTTAATTCGTATCTTATTCCAAAACTTGATTTTTTCTTGTTATATCCCTCTAATCGTTTTCAAAACTAATCCGTCTCAACCACCGTAGCCGCACAAATGTCCAGTCTCTAATGATATTTATAGAATGTGTGGAGAGAAGTTTGTAACTCTCACAGAGAAGGTTAAGTAAGAAATGCTAGTTCCATAGAGCTTAAGCCTATTTATACTAGGTTTTAGACATTTTAATAATTTAGTTGAAATTAAAGTCTAATTTCAATTAAAATTTAATTAGAATTATATGAGATAATGAATCTAATATTGATCCTTATTTATTAAATATCTCATATTTAATCAAACAAAATTTCAAACTTTACAATAAAATCCAACTTAATTAAAATAACTTTGCTCTCTTCAACCCATTCTTTATATGAGACCCATTAGGTTCTCAAATATATTGGCAATGATTATAAATTCTAATTCTAATTCATAATTAGAATTAGAATTAGAATTAGATAAATTAAAACTCTTTTTAATTTATCTTTAATTCTCCAATTAAACAATTTATAATCATAGATCAAAATTGGCGTCTAGTAACGCATTATGACCATCCAAATATTTAGGAAAGTTTTGACTAATATTTTCATGCATGATTTTTCTATATAATTCAATCATTTCATCATATAATGTTTTGATTAGACAAAGAATGAAATTAATGTCTACTTTTTTTTAAGTCCAATCATATTATTTCTCCACCATTAGTCATCGATTCAATTAACGACTTTTGTAAACTCTTTACAAATTGTCATTCCACCTTGGCCTAGGATTTCCTAAATTAATACTAATTGAGAACAATGAAACATTCTTCGTAATTACTTTAAGGTGATGAATCATATCTTGATCATACAATTACCATCATTTAGTTTATGCTACATCTAATGACTACTGAATGACCGACTCATGATTAAATAGGTCATAAATAGCATCAAAATATAGCAATCTCTATATAAGATAACTTTGGCAACCTCAAGTCAAAAGATCTCTTATATAATCATCACAATGAGAATCTCATAGACATACAAGTAATGTTCCAAATGAATTTTTCATATCAGGTTTGTCCAGTAAACTTGTTCTCTAATAAGTACCCACATGTTTGTTTAAGAATCTCCAAGCTTTAGCCTATGAGATCGACCGCTTTCTTCATAAGGAAAAACATAATGTGTCTTAGTATTTTTGCATTCTATTAATGTCCAATCTTAATAGAACCATAACTATGAATCATTTAGGGATAATAGATAAATGCAATATGAATCTCATTATAATTTCATTTGCAATGTACAATTATCCCATGGACTTTATCATATACATCTAAACATATATAAGATAAAGAATGGCTTTAAATAATTATCACTAAACTATAACTAAAGCGATTGGTTGTAGGGCACAAACTGACAATCTCCCACTTACACTAAGTCAATCGTTTAAGTATCATATACCATATCTTCATATGACAATCATACTACTACTAAGACAGTAGCTTAACCAGAGAATTTTCTAAGATTCTCTGTAGTGAGTACTTACTTAAACCTTAAAACTTCCATCTTAATTATCATCATAATTAAGAAAATTTGCCTAAATACATCGTTGGATCTTTGATGAGACCTTAGCTCCTTTTGCACGCCTAATGGCTCTAATGTTCCACAGTACACTACTGATTTGAACAATCCAAGGAACTATATCAAGTTCACTAAAGAACTTATTGATCCAGTTAATCATTTATACTAAATGAAAAATGTATTATGGCCTAATTAGCAATCATTGCTACCTTGGAACCTTTCCGTTATTAAACAATATTGTTCTAAGTAAATAAACCTTAATTAAGATTTACTTCTAAAGTTATATCTTTATCATCTTTGAACTCAAATATCAACTCATACATAGAATAATAGATATCTTTAATACTTCATAAGTATCAGATATCTCAAATACTAAACATCTTTAGTACATTATCTATGTACTTGGATTTAAAATAGGTGAATGACGTCCAATTTATCTCTATAGATCTAATTCCCAAAATTAAGTTGTTACCTTTTCTTATCCAATAAGAGTTGTTCTTAGACAATTATGTTTTCAACAATTGAAAGTTAGAATTGTTGTTCTTTATGAGCAATATGTCTCACATACTCCTACTGAAGAGGACAACTATACTCCCATTAACCCTATTGTAAACATTATAAATTCACAATCATCTCCAAAACAAACACTTTGAAGTCATCATGAAAGTGAATCTTTCAATATCTTGTAGCCTTTCAACTATACATCAAATATATCAGTAAAGGCATCAGTTCCAATTAGATGTATTGTCATAAGATTTGAACTTTTCAAATTTCATCTTACTCCCACTACTTATCTTGAGAACTATTCTCCTTTAAGTACACATTGAAACACATAATTTGTTCAATAGGCCTGTAAGATTATATCTAACCTTTTGGATATCTTATAACCTTTTATTATCTAATTTTGTTCTAAACTTAATGGAAAATGTATGGTTTAACTAAGCATTAAATTTTTAAATCAATAACTTTGACTCTTTCAAAGATTTAACATTTCGTATCTAATATGAAATTTTACTAATTAATTTAATTGGAACTATTGAGAGTAAGTCATTGTACTAGGCATCGCTATAGAAGAAATAATATTACATCCTACAATGTCTCATATTGTATTTTCCTCCTTACATAAATCCATATTGTTATGGAATTTAGTTGTAAAGGTATTCACTAGAGAATCTCATTCCCTATAGATAATAGAAAATTTAAAACTCACCAAATCGATCTCATCGAAATACTTTAGTATTATTAATGTTTAATTTCTACTTAGATTTAAACAATTTGAACTTTTCAAAATTTTAAATCGTCATTTCAGTTAATACATATGACTATATCACATAAAGTCATTAGTAATATAATGAAATATAAGTATTATCACTTATGTATTGTTATTTCATTCAATACATCACATATATAAATTTAACAGTTCAATACCATCATCATCCTTTCACTAAAGCTTTATTTAATTATTCTTTAACTTTAGAAGTTTCACAAGTTTCATACAATTCATAATCAAAAGGATAGATATATCCTAGTATGTAACTAGATGATTCTCGTTATGTTGATTTAACCAACATGGCATAAAAGAATAGTCTCAGTTATCCAACTTTTTCTTCTTGCCATTTATGTTAAACATAAGTTTCCTTTGATCCATCATATACAAACTATTTATATAAACTGGATCAACTACTTTTACTTACCAATCTATTTCTTACCATACTTTGAACATTATAATAATGTTGAATATAAATTCAGTATCAAATACTCAAAAGCATGAACTAGAAATACTTATGATCTCTATCATATCTCGTATAGGCAAGAAAAGTCATGCAATTATTTTCTTCTTATGACAACTATTATGATACTATAGCAAAGACTTTAATTGTAGTCCACAATTATGCTTTTAGTAAGCTAAATTAAGTGGAACAATTCCATCAAGGTACCATACCTGTTAGTTCTACTCTATGCAACCACTTACATCTTGCTATCATGGAGTTGACATACATCTTACATATTGTCTTCAAAGTTTATAAGACATTAATCAACTCAAAATGTCGATACATTTTTTCATCTATATGATTTTGATATATCTCTAAAACTTTGTCACCGAATCCACAATAGGGATTATAACAAAATAACATAACGAACATACAATTTTCTATATGACTTTTGAGAACTCTTCTCAAACATAACCTATATCCAAGAAATTGAGTTCACAAACTTAGTATCAACTATACTAAACAAGGTGAGTTTCACTCAGAACAAAAATAAATGTAAGAAAGCATGCAATCAATTATATGTCATGACAACCAAATGAGATTAGGACTTTAATCATATTTGGTTACTCCCAGTATTTTATTCAAAATAATGGCCCTCACTACTATTCGAAAAGATTGTTATAATCTTTTTAATGGGCTAGGATCCCATTCAAATATAGGTGATCATGATTTTGCTCAACAAATCAAATAAACTTAAATTAGATAGATAACAATTTTATTAATCACATCTCATGTGACTCTTAGATTCGTTAGGTGTGACAACACTTGTCAAAACATATCTAATATGTTATTCCTAACCCTGCCTCTTAATTCATGTGATCATAAGTTTGCTCATCCAAATCACACAAATTTAGTTAAGTGGAACTCACTATCATAAGACTAAATATGTTCGGGTTAAAGCAACCTTGAGTTTGCTCAATAAGCCTATAATAAACAGAACTCTAGTTTATTCTTATAACAATGGATGGCAACAATCACGTTCTCAACATGTACTTAACATTTTAATGAGGATATTTAACTTCATTTGTCTCATCAAACACAAAATTGTATGTAAAATATCACACATATAAAACATACAGTTTAATATGCATCCAATATATATATCAACCATATAAAGTATCATCTTATTCACTTATAATCAAATTATATGCATACAACATCAAGTTTCGTTTGATTCCAATTTTTGATTCCAATTATTCATCTTCATAATCTAAAATAATTTTCCAATTCCTTGGAAAAAATAAAATAAAATAAATTCATTGATTCCTAAATAAATTAAAATTCCTATTCCAAATAGAAATTTAATTTGATTTGAAAACAATTTTGAAATCCAATTGGAAACTATTTCCAATTTATCTTGACTCATTTAATAAAATTTAATTAAAAATATTTTCAATAAATCATTCTACTTACTTATTATAATTTAGAAAAACTCCTTTTTCGAAATTATATAATTAGTAACACATTCTAATCCAATTAAAAGGTTATTTCTAATCTCATTAGAAATTATTTTTCCTTAATTAGAAAACTATTTTCTAAAATTAAAAGTAAACTACTTTCAAAATTAAATAAAACACTTTTAAATTTAATTAAGAAAGTCTTTATATACTATTTATTTAGCAATTTATTTCTTAACTAATTAGGAAATCTGTCTTTAATAAGCTAGAAAACTATTTTCAAAATATTATAGAAAGTGCAATTTTCTTAATTAATAAATGAAAATACTTTCAAAATTTAACCAAGAAAGATAATTTTTCAAAAAATCAAGAAACAATTTCTAAATAAATTGAATAATAATTCTCTAAGTGTAGTCATAAAATTAATTTATCTCAATCAAACTGAAATAAATAATTTAAATTAAGAAACGCCTTTCTTAATTATTTAAGAAAACAATTTTCTTAATTTTAAAGAATCTAATTAATTAATTTCAATCTAATTGAAACTAATTAATTTTAATTTTAGAAACTACTTTTCTAATTAATTAATTTCAATCTTGTTGAAACTAATTAATTTTAATTTTAGAAACTACTTTTTCAAAATTAATTATGAATCAATATAATTATTAATCTTAATCAAATTAAGATTAAAATCATGTTTGGAATTTAATGAAATAAAGAATACATTATTCCTTATTTAAATTATTCCTTTTCAAGTTTAAGTCAAACTTAAACTTATAACCAAACAAACCCCATTTATTCTAAACATATGTCCAAACAAGCTTATTCTCTTATTCATAACTTAAGGCCAAACACCCTAAATTTTAACCTTGTTTTCAAACACACTTCATCTTCATCTTTAAGAAAACTTAAAATCAAAGAGGGCCAAACCCTAGCTACCAACTACAATCCATGCCGCCCCCGACCACCAGCTTTCTCCAAGGTTGCCGCTGATAACCACCAGTCGCAAGCAATTGTCGCCACCACTGGTTACATCACACCACAAGCCTCTAGCCATGCGACTGCTACGTTTTAGCGTGATAGTAGCAAGAACAATGCAATTGGGAAGCTATAAATATTTTGGTTGAGGAAAAAGGAGCGTGATGGAAACCATGACAATAGTAGTGGGGATAATGGTGGGCATACGCAAAACAATGACCATTATCATCAGTAACAACAAAAGCGGCCCCTTTTTCACCAACATTGTAGACAAAACCAAAACAATTTTCCATCCTCAATAATCAAACGCATACAACACCCCAAACAATAACGCAAACTCGCAAATAAAAGGCAATGCGTTTTTCACGACGCACACACACCTTATTCAATTTACAATAGTTGTTTTCTAGATTTTGAGTCTTGTTTTAGGTATTTAATTATGAACTTTTTCAGATTTCATTAAACTGAGTTTCATAAACTAGTTCTAAGGGTTCAAAGCGTACACATATTGAATTTTTAGAACCAAAAGCAAATAACAGGTGCGAAAATAAGGCTTAAAGCGAATTTCCAAAAACGCAATACCTAGAATAAAGGACATGAACAAATTTCTAGAATTCTAGAATAATTATAGGATTTATGAAGAATCAGATTATATTTGAATTTTTTCAATTCCAAATTTTCGATTAATAACAATGACATATGTTTTAATCAAATTATAGAAATAAAGATTGCACTGATACCATTGTTGGGAAACCAGGGCGGGATCCTATCCCGACCGTAGTGCAATAATTACGAAACATTTTTCATATTTTCAATTTCCCAAAAATCAAGATCTCTTTAATTCTATAAAATGATTAACACATAAATCATAATAAAGTGAAAACTTAATTCGTATCTTATTTCGAAGCTTGATCTTTTCTTGCTGTATCCCTCGAACCATTTCCAAAACCAATCTGTCTCAACTACCGTAGCAGCACAAATGTCCGTCCTCTAACGATATCCACATAATATATTGAGAGAACTCTGTAACTCTTACAAAGAGGTTTAAGCAAGAAGTGCTAGCTCCATAGAGCTTAAGCCTATTTATACTAGGTTTTGGACATTTTAGTAATTTAATTGAAATTAAAATCTAATTTTAATTTTAATTTTATTAAAATTACAGATAATTCTAATTAAATACCAATTATGCGCAAATTAAATTCAATATCTCATATTGATCCTTATTTATTAAATATCTCATTTTTAATCATAAAGTTTCTAAAACTTTACAATCAAGTGTAACTTGATTAAAATAACTTTGCTCTTTCAACTCATTCTTTATATGAGACCCATTAGGTTCCCAAATATGTTTGCAATGATTATAAATTATAATTCTAATTTATAATTAGAATTAGAATTAGAATTAGATAAATTAAAACTCCTTTTAATTTATCTTTAATTCTCCAATGAAATAATTTATAATCATAGATCAAAATTGACATCTAGTAATGCATCATGATTCATGACTATCCAAATATTTAGGAATGTCAAAGTAGTTTTGACTAACCTCTCTGTACATAATTTTTCTTATAATTCAAGCCTTTTATCATATAATGTTCTGATTAGACAGAGCAAGGAATTAATGTCTACTCTTTTTAAGTCCAATCATATTAGTTCTCCGCCATTAGTCATCGATTCAATTAACGATATTTGTAAATTATTTACAAATTGTCATTCCACCTTAGTCAATGATTTCCTAAATCAATACTAATTGAGAACAACGGAACATTCTCCTTAATTACTTTTGGGTGATGAATCATATCTTGATCACACAACTACCTCCATATAATTTATGCTACATCTAATGACTACTGATTGACCAACTCATGATTAAATAGGTCATAAGTAGTATCAAAACATAGCAATCCCTATAAAAGATAACTTTGGTGACCTCAAGTCAAAGGATCACTTATACAATCATCTCAATGAGAATTCCATTGTCATATAAGTAATGTTTCAAATGGATTTCTCATATCGGGTCTGTCTAGTAAACTTGTTCTCTAACAACTACCCACATGTTTCTTTAAGAATCTTCATACTTTAGCCTATGAGATCGACTACTTCTTTCATAAGAAAAAAGATAACGTGTGTTAGTCTTTTTGCATTCTATTAATGTCCAATCTTAATAGAACAATGACTAGGAACAATTTAGGAATAATAGATAAATGTAGTATGAATCTCGTAATTATAATCTCATTATAATTTCATTTGCAATGTACAATTAATTCATAGATTTTATCATATACATCTAAACATGTATAAGATAAAGAATGCCTTTAAATAATTGTCACTAAACTACAACCAAAGTGATTGGCTATAGAGCATAAACTAACATCTACGATGTTGCCATTATTATTGCGTAAACATTTAATAGTATATCTATTTACTAATATATGTCTAAAATTATCTAGAAAAAAAATCCAGTCCACCAAGAATTTCCAAAAGAAAGAGAATTGTGGGATTACACAGCTGCATGAGTATTTGGTCTCTCTCTTAGCTTGGATTAGTGATGGTGTCCTCTTATGGTCGGAGCCACCTAACACAAGATCTTTAGAAGTGGTCGTGGTCATGTCAACTATACATCTAATAGTTTATGCAAAACATACTCTTTTCTTTTATTAGGTGAATGATCGCGGCTCGTCGTTCGATCCTAGAATCGATCCTTGGAAACCGGTCAAAATAAATTTATACCAAGGATTGCAGTACATGATGCAACCTCGGGTCGTCTCTCTCGACGGAACCGTATAGAAATGGACCTAAGCTAGCCTACAAGTCATAAAATG
>JAOSBM010000206.1:27691836-27717668 GCA_027568955.1 Erythroxylum tenue
ATTAATTAAATCTATATGATAATTTAACCAATTAATTGAAATTAACAGGGCATTATCACTCAAGTTTATTCGTGTCATGGGTGTCTTTTTTTTACAATTTCAGAAGTTGAGTATTAGCGTTTGTGACTGCTTTTGTGAATGTTCTGTTTTTTTCCTTTTAACAAACCTGATACTACTTTGAAGTAATTTTGGTGAGTGAATATCGAAATTCCATTATTCATCATATTTTAAATTTCAGTCCATTTTGTTCACCTAGCATTGTCACTTCTGTTTCGATATTCCAGCAGCAAGTTTAGAAGTTGAGCATTAGAAGTAGAAATGAAGCATTTCGTGTATGTTCTGTTTGTTCGAAATTGTACTGTTCGATTCAAATACGAAGGAGAGCTACATTCTTGTTCAATTTACACAAAAATGTCTTTCATACATTCACTGACGTGTCAACAGATTCCTTGAGCTTGGGAGCTTCAGTTGCACAAGCTAACGTCAATGACTCCTTCCTAGTACTCAGAACTGAAGCTACAAGATACATCAGAAGCTGGTGTTTGGATCGAAGCATTTCTGCATTGCCCTTAAAAGCATCATCGCTACCTTCCTCTTCATTGGTGGAATTTTGTTCTTCAGTTTGGTTCTCCTCTTCACTTTCACTGAACTTGCAAATTCTTCCACAAACTTCAGCATAGCTGGCTGCATTAAACAACATAGATCAACACATTTTACTGATGCAATACCATCAACCTCTTAACACATTTTGTAACATCCCGGTTCCTGCGGGAATGGTAAAATAGGAATTTTGGGAGTTCAGTGAGAGCTTAATGTGCAATTGCATGTTCATACATTATGTGATAAATTTATATTGTGAAAAATGAATTGGTTGCACATGAAAATAATTGTACATGCATTCATTGACATTCCTGGTATAATTGGCAATAACTGTGTTTGTTTTGAGAATTTTGGGTTCTTGATCTTGAAAATTTATTTGGAAAGTGACATTATTGATTTTGTAATTTTGGAGAATTTTAGGAAATTTTTCTAAAATTTTTCGGGGGTAAATCCTGGACTAGGAAAAATACCGAGTGACAGACTAACTGATAACTGGTAGTAGAAATTATTGTCTATGGTATTGAATTTTGGACATATGGCTATAGAAATTTTTGACAAGTGGAACTTATGAGAATTTGAGCTTGAAATTGATTAATTGAGAAGGATTTGTTAAAGCTTGGCAAGTGGCTTCTTATGGGCCATGTGTTTATTAACTTAATCACGAAGTATACATTTAATTAAGCTCTCTCATTTACTCACTCTCGACACCCTCTCTTCTAAAGGCTATTGGGGTTGTATTCTTGGTGATTTTGTTTCCTCCATCTTCGTGGCTTTCTCTTCTTCCCCATGGATTGTGTTTTCTTCTAATATCAAGCCAAGTTCTATCATCTTCTTCTTGCTTCTTTATTATCTTGCTCTCTTCTTCTTGCTCTCCACAAAAACCTCTCTTTGTCACTTTTAATAAAATATAATTAAATTATAATTAATTAATTAACTAAACGATTGTTTAATCAATTAAAATATAATGAATTAATTATAATAACTTGCATACATAATTAAAATAAATAATAATAATTACTAACTAATAATCAAAATTAACAATCAATTAATATATTTAATAATTAATAATAACATGCACGGTTTTGGCTTAAAAAGTAAACTTGCAATCGTGCATACAGTAATATATACTTAATAATAATTAATAATTAGTTAATAATATTTAATAATAAATGATAACATGAAATAGGATATACTTTTTAATCCTTCATATTATTATTTAATTATTAATTTAGTTATAATTGTGTTATTCTTAATTAATAATAATTATTAATTGGTTGTTAATTATCTGATTTGAAAATTTTCTTATTATAATAACTATATATTGTTATTGCATGTTCCAGTAACTTTTAAATAAAAACAAAAATTACCTTCCATCATCTATACACCATCGGTATTAAACAAACAAGTCATACTGACAATTGTAAATTAAGTCACCTAGATTTAATTTAAAAAGTTGGACGATGAGATCCATAAATGATATTACTTGCAAACAACCAATTGTTGATTGATGTGAAATCTAGAATCAATTGCAAAATTTATTAGAGTACATAGCCATTTTAGAGCCTCGCGTATTTTAACTCATTATCATTTCTTTTTGAGCTGAAAGTAACTTGTAAATTTTTTTTAAGTCACACACAATTCACCCTCATCTTGTGTATTTGCTTTATCATATTAACCTGATCCTATATGATCAGTGACGGAGTCAGGAATTTAAGATAGGGGGGTCTAAAAATTAATTTTTTTAAATTTTGAGGGGCCCAAAACACAACTGACCCTTAAATAACTCTATCTTTATATATATATATATATTAAAAATAATTTTTAAAAAAAACTTGGGGGGCCCAGTGGCCCCCCAAGTATATATGTAGCTACGTCCCTGTATATGATGATTCTATTTAAAATATTACTTGTATGTCTATAGATATTTTTATTGTAATGGTTCTATAAGTGATCTTTTGACTTGAGATTTCAAAGGTTCTCACATAAAAATTGCTATATTTTGATACCATTTATGATATAAGCTAATTTATGATATAATCTAGTTAAGGATAACTCAATCGATGGTTACTTAACATTAATGGAACACAGAAAAAACTAAATCACGTCTTATTTTTTTTATAAAGGAAGTAGTCAATCTCATAGACTAAAATATTGAGATATTTAAAAAAAGAGTGGATACTTAACATCATAGCTGATGTAACTAATCACGTCAAAATCGATAACAAAAAGTCTATCATCAAGTTATTTTTGTAAAGGATAAAATGAAAAATTTTATTACTACTCTTTAAAATATGAGTTATAATTATAAAATATAGAATTTATTAATAATTAACCCAATTAAAAATTATACTCATGGAACCTTTTACTCCTTAATAGACTTTTAAGCTTAAAAAATGGACTTCTAGGAATAATCTTCCTCTCTTTAGTACTTATAGGCATTCGTGGATATGGGTTGGAGTGGAGAATTTGTGGCCTATTTGGTCTCACATTGCAGATAAGATGTGCCCAAAGAGAAACTTCTGAACATGCGTCGACTTGGAGATCAGCCCCCAATTTTCCCGAGGCCTACCCTTCGTTTCATTAGGTCGTTAGGCCACAAACATAAAACACGCCTTAATTCTCATTTTCTGCTCTTCTAAATCCACAACCACAACGTCTTGTTTTTTCTTTTTACATTTTCTAAAAAATATATTTGACCTAACTATGAAATTCTCAGTTAAATCCATCTATAACTATTCTTCTACGTGGTTGTTCTTTTAAGAATTCACTTGACTTGTATTGGTTAACAATGGAGGAGCCCTTACCACTCAACTACAGTCCTCGCGAACGTCTTATTTCATGTATTTTTAATAGGTGAATTGTTATTTATACATGAATTAATGCGGAATGGACTACATAATAATTACTATTTTGGTAAACAACAGCTTTAAAGGATGGATGGTGCGGGTGTTTCCAACGGAATGTGTGTATTTGAGGTCAAGAGCTGCGCAGCCCAAGTGAAGATAGCCGTATCAGAGAAGCTTTCTTTAGTTATCACAACGACCACCCAACAAAACTGAACTTAGAGAGTGAAAGCTCAAAACTTTGGATATCAAACTAGGAGAACATGGCGGCAGAGACTGTGAGGTTGACACACTCTGGTTCATCTCCACTCTGCAGCTTCAATGGCTCTCGAAAGGGACGTAATTCTCTCTCTACTCCTTTTCACTTTCTGGGTCTCCCTCCTAGAGCTTCTCCAAGTTCTTCTCCTCTTTCTCACTTCTTCGGAAGCCTTCGTGTTGGTTCACAGTTTTCCAAGTTGCCTATTTCACGCCAACGACACCAGAGCAGAAGAAACTTTTCTGTCTTTGCCATGGCCGCTGATGGTATCTCTCTCTTTTTCTCTCAAGCATACATGCACACTTTTGGCACAAACTTGCACACGGTTTATTGTTTCTGCCTTTGAAATTTTGATTGGGAGTAGTGGTGATTTTTGGTGTGCCCAATTATGCCGATTGATGTATATTGGCTGTTTTGTACCCAGTTGTGGAGAGTTCTTTATAATTTCTGTTTAATACAATTGTGGCCGTTCCTTGTTGTTTTTGGTCTCCGGTGTATGTAACACTCTGAAGTTCGAATCCTTTATTCTTTGGGTGAAAGAAGTTTGAATCTCTTTTTCATGTGGTAAAGTTTGAAGGTATAAATTCGGAAATTAAGCAGCTTTGATGCAATCTTATTTTGTGACAACGTGACTGTAGTCCTCCCACATAATAGGCATCAATGACGCATTTGTATTTTTCCCGTTCGATGTCTTTTCATTTTTCTATATTATTTAAGAAAAGGCACTCCAGCCATAGCCATTCCACATGCTACTTTATTTTCTACTTTAATCATAACAAAATTTTGCTCAGTGATTACACAACTGGAACCTGTTGTCTGTAGACAGAAATACTTCAATGCATTATTTTTAGATTCATGGAAACATTGATAGCAAGTACCAAGTTCTAGCTTGATGTCCATCCTTTGTAAGCATGTGATCTTACTGATATTAGGAACTTCTTTATTTGCGTTTCTTTAACATGGCCATGTTCATTCTTTTACCAGAGACAAAGCGTGCAGTGCCATTGAAGGATTACCGCAACATTGGCATTATGGCTCACATAGATGCGGGGAAAACAACTACAACAGAACGGGTTCTATATTATACAGGAAGAAACTATAAAATAGGGGAGGTGCATGAGGGAACAGCAACAATGGACTGGATGGAGCAAGAGCAAGAAAGAGGGATTACCATCACATCTGCTGCTACTACTACATTTTGGAACAATCACCGCATTAATATTATTGATACTCCGGGTCATGTTGATTTCACTCTTGAAGTAGAACGGGCTCTCAGGGTACTGGATGGTGCTATATGCTTGTTTGACAGTGTTGCGGGCGTGGAACCACAGTCTGAAACTGTGTGGAGGCAAGCTGATAAATATGGGGTACCCAGAATTTGCTTTGTCAATAAGATGGATCGCCTAGGAGCAAATTTCTTTCGAACACGAGACATGATAGTAACTAACTTAGGTGCCAAACCACTTGTTATTCAGATTCCAGTTGGTTCTGAAGATAATTTTCAAGGTGTTATTGATCTTGTGAAGATGGAAGCCATACTTTGGTCAGGAGAAGAATTAGGTGCGAAGTTTGTATATGATGATATCCCAGATGATCTCAAGGAGTTATCTCTTGACTACCGATCTCAGTTGATAGAGACCATAGTTGAATTGGATGATGATGCCATGGAGAAGTATCTTGAAGGAGGTGAGCCTGACGAAGAAACCATCAAGAAACTAATTAGGAAAGGAACCATTTCAGGAAGCTTTGTTCCAGTTCTGTGTGGCTCTGCTTTTAAAAATAAGGGTGTTCAGCCATTGCTTGATGCTGTTGTCGATTACCTGCCATCACCTCTTGAATTACCAGCCATGAAGGGAACTGATCCTGAAAATCCGGAGGTGATGATTGAAAGGGCTGCAAGTGATGATGAACCATTTGCGGGATTGGCTTTCAAGATTATGACTGATCCATTTGTTGGATCACTTACATTTGTTAGAGTGTATGCAGGCATGCTAAATGCTGGAAGTTATGTGCTTAATGCAAACAAAGGAAAGAGAGAGAGAATTGGAAGACTTCTAGAAATGCATGCTAACAGTAGGGAGGATGTTAAGGTAGCCTTAGCCGGTGATATTGTTGCTCTTGCAGGCCTAAAAGATACCATAACTGGTGAAACACTCTGTGACCCTGATAATCCTATTGTTCTTGAACGAATGGACTTTCCTGATCCTGTTATTAAGGTTGCAATAGAACCCAAGACAAAAGCTGATGTGGACAAAATGGCAACTGGTTTGATTAAACTTGCACAGGAGGACCCTTCTTTCCACTTCTCAAGAGATGAAGAAATTAACCAGACTGTAATTGAAGGAATGGGTGAATTACATCTTGAGATAATTGTTGATCGGCTCAAGAGAGAATTTAAGGTCTCTTTCTGTCCCTCCTGCCACTAATTTGCTTTATCTCTTAAGTATCACATGGTTCTTAATTTGTGTGATTTTAACAACTTCAATTTTTTATGTCAACATTTTGCTGGAATTATATTCATGCACCTTGACATATATAGCCATTATGTAGGAGCCTACATGCATCACATGTATTTTCATTTCACATCTGTTTCTTCTGATTCACGTCTTATGATGGTTGACACGTTTATTGTTCCTGTAAAGGTTGCTTTCAAAAACTGGTGTTCATGTTTTTCTAATGTCTACAAAGTGAAAAGGTGTAAGATGGCACTTAGCTTTTCAGTTAAATTTACTTTCTTCTTTATAATAGGTAGAAGCTAATGTTGGTGCACCTCAAGTAAACTACCGTGAAAGCATTTCTAAATTGTCAGAAGTGAAATATGTGCACAAGAAACAGTCTGGTGGACAAGGACAGTTTGCTGATATCACAGTAAGATTTGAACCAATGGAGGCTGGTAGTGGATATGAGTTCAAAAGTGAAATCAAGGGAGGTGCTGTGCCAAAAGAATATATCCCAGGTGTGATGAAAGGACTGGAAGAATGCATGAGTAATGGGGTGCTGGCAGGCTTTCCTGTCGTCGATGTGCGTGCTGTTCTCGTAGATGGTTCGTACCATGAAGTTGATTCCAGTGTCTTGGCATTTCAATTAGCAGCAAGAGGAGCTTTCCGCGAGGGGATTAAGAAAGCTGGCCCGAGGATGCTAGAACCTATTATGAAAGTTGAAGTTATCACTCCCGAAGAACATTTGGAAGATGTAATTGGTGATATCAACTCAAGGAGAGGTCAAATTAACAGCTTTGGTGACAAACCTGGTGGTCTCAAGGTACATCTATGTCAGAGCAATTGTTTCTTTCTTGCCATGTTCTTATTCTATGTTCATCTTGATTCAGGAGACTGTTGCTGATATAATAAGGAAAGAAGTGATTCTAATTACTAAAACCATCAGTCTGTTTTCTTTGCTTCAAATTAAATAAGTGGGTTTCAATTATTACAGATGGTAGATGCTCTTGTTCCACTGGCTGAGATGTTTCAGTACGTAAGTACACTCCGAGGAATGACAAAAGGCAGAGCATCCTACACCATGCAATTAGCCAAGTTCGACGTTGTCCCTCAACATATTCAGAACCAGCTTGCTTCAAAGGAGCAAGAAGTTGCTGCTTAATATTCCCGGAACTGAGGAATCATTATAGTTTTGTCAAATTGATACTCACACTTAAATAAACTAATTTTGATCTTGTTGAATAGCAATGAAAAGTTTGAAGAAGACCATGCTTTAATCTGAGCATTGCGGAAAGCAATGGAGCAAAAGTTTGACAAAAACAAAATTAAATATAGTACCATCATAAAAACTTAGTATTAGTATCCATAATTACTAAAGTAAGAGCTTAGTAAATTAAAATCTCTGTGAATTATAAATTAATTAATACTAAAAAATTAACAATTTCAATTATACAATATTAGTATCAATAAATTAATAAGCTCAATTATATTATATTTTATTGATCCCAATTTGAGTTAATAAGTTAAATTAATAATGTTGACAGAAAAAATAAAATTTTAAAATTCATTTATAAATTTGCGTTCCCTTTATTTTATAAATTAATAATTTATGATTGATTTAGTTGGATATCTTCTTTTTCTCTCTTTTAGGTAATTACAACAACATAAAATTCAGCTATGTATGTACAAAAAATGACATAAGACTATTAACAATTGAGCTCCTAAAGCACAAATCATGACCCAAGTCAAACGAGTATAAATCAACCCTCACATGAGCTGCATTTACACTTTTCCATTTAACATTTCAGCTTTTAAAACAAGAATGATAAGCTCTAAGATTCATTTGCACTTTATTGAGAACCGGTATCTATGTTAGCATATTATGATGGTTGTTTGGATCTTTCAGAAGTTCTACATTGAGGAGCTTGCGTATTATTTGGTTAGCATATTATTGAGAACCGGTATCTATGTTAGCATATTATTGAGAACAATTTCCTTTCTTGTTTCATAGTTTTGATGCAAGTATAGAAAAACTACATTAATAAGAACAACTTCAGTAATTTACTAATTTGTCTAACTAATTTATTGTTTAGTCTTCTTTACTTACATTGTTACTTTTGAATAGTCACATAGCTCATTGTACTTCTATAAATTAATATTTTTACAACTTAATTTTTTAGAAAGATAAGTATCATTCAACTGCATATAGTAATCTGCAAAATTTTCACCAAGTGCTAAGCTACTGAAACCTAATTTAAGAAAAGGTAAATAAATAAATAAATATTTAAAAATTAATTTGTATTATGTATTTATATTTATTCCCATATATTTTTTAGGACAATATGATTGGTAACTTCATATTTGGAGACATAAAGATGCAATCATTGTAAGAATGACTATTTTCATAATTCAATTATACCTAGTTAATTGGGACAAAGTAGACACATACATTACTTAACAATGTTTATATAAGTCTTTATTCGTACATTTGGCCTCATTCCTATGAAAGTTTAGAGTCTATACTAATCTCCACAGTATGCATATCATAAAGATCTTGGGCTCTAAAATAATGTTTACAACAATGGCATATGAAATGCTTTTAAAGTTGTTTTAGTGACACTTAACCAACTAATAAGGTCCCATATAGACATTATCAAACATTGCGTTTTCATATAATTTCCTACCACTAATTTTTCTTCCCTCAATTATTAAAATCCGTAAAAATAATACCATGCATGTGACCCGGTAAGTCCAAAAAACAAAAAAAAACAATTTAATATTTTTACATGAGGGACCACTTACCTCAACAAATAGACAATCCAACACAACGTGGACCACCAAAATGAAAACTTTGATTATGAAATATTGTAAACAATGGGCACAATTATAATACAAAAAAAATTATTCATTTCACATTGAGATAAAACCAAAAATACACAAAACTCAACATGTTTAGACAAGTAAGGACCATATCATCCTATAACAACTATCTTATATTGTTGCAATACTAGCCAACCCACTAATAGCGCTATTATGATTCCATACAACGCTTTCACTCAAAACTGTCATGTCTACTATGATATAAGTAAATGTGCTTGGATTAAGAGATTCAGGAATTTAGGATAAGGCTGGAATAAGAATTTCTACAATTAGGGTTTGTAGGAAAAGGTTGTTTTTTTTTAAATGTGATTTGGGTTGTTCAAATGGATTGTGATTTTGCTCTGGTGGTTCTTCTTTTATTGATTAATGAACAGTAACATAATATTTAAATTATTTTTTTGATTAATTAGGTTCATAAGTGAGAATCAAAATATTTTTGTGGATCAAACTCATATTTTATTTTTAGATTAGTGAGAACTACTATCCACTATTTCTTATTTTGTGCTTTAAAGTAGAAGCCCTGTCAGCAAATCCCTTAATTTCTTTATCAAGTATACAATGGTCAATATTATGATAGGTTAAAGACAAAGTAAACCAGAGTATATAAAAGCAGAAAAATAATACAACCAATAATTACATATATGTTCTATTGTTTGTTATGCTTACATCCAACGAATATTCCTGACCTATAAACACCATCCTAGTTAGTAGAGAAAGATTATGGTCAATTAATTTGTTGATAATGTAGGAAATAAACAAGAACTTCTTCCAATTATAGGTTTCAGTAGAAATTTTGTTCAAGTAGTTCATCTTATTTCGATTTGATGAACAATCTTTACAACTTGAATCCAAAATAGCATAAACTAAGCCTAAGGGTGGTCTCAAGATCGTTTTGATGACAAGAATCAAATGAAGCCTCAACACACAATGAAAGCTTTCTGTTAAGACATCTATCTCTTAGTTAGACATCTACATTGGTAGTCTTTGCCCTTTGACCAAAATACCTTGGCATAAAGAAAGTTTCTACTAAGAAACCTCCTAACTTATAGATTTTTTTTCTTAAATTTGCAATCTTGTTAAGGAAATTGGAGGTGTAGGTAGGTGTCATAATCTCCTTTTCCTTATCTTCCTCTACCTAGCCAACTCTATTAGACTTGAGATCTGCATTTTCTTCAAATATTAATTGCATTCTTTAAATAATTCCCACTAAAAGTAAATGTATATGTTGATATACTATCAAAAATATAGTTAGTTCTCTCTTTATAGTTGCTGAAGGTGTACTTTTATTAATTTTTTTAAAAATTAGATCGAAAATTAAACTAGTAAGATAAGGGGTTAAGATTTAAAAGACTCAACTATTATAAAATCAATATATAATAAATAGTGAATAAAATTGAAGAATTTGAAATAAAATTGAAGAAGGAGACTATTCTTGTTAATCAAAGAAGTTGAAGTTTATTTGAAGAAGGAGATTGTTAAATGAAAACTAACTAATTTATTTTGGTTTACAAAAACCAGTTGGTTTACAAAAATTGATCGATTAATTAACAAATCAGCTGTTTTTTAATAACAAAGATTATTAAAGCAAATCAAACTAGAAAATTTATGAGTTCAAGATTTTTACGATTGAATTGATCAAATCATTTCAGATCTTTAATCATGGACTTTTTAGTTGTTACTTGAGTTGCTACTATATTCAACCTTAACCATAGTTACAGTAAATCAGAGGCAGAACTAGATAAAGCATATTTCCAAAAGCTAAAACATCCTAGTATACGAAACATGACTCGTCTAAAATTAATCTAAATGAAGACTCGCAGTAGAAAAGAAGAACATTTGGGACAAATCTAGATGCAAAGTTCGATTACACTAGAAGAATTCTCTCTAATAACAGAACTAAAAGCTTTACAGGAATTTAGATTATAGGCTATAAATTACCATGATTAAAACTCTCTAAGTAGGATATAGTAGTAAAAAAAATGAAGAAGTGAAGAATTGAGGCCTTCTATATCATCTTCACTAGTTATGATTGACAAACTAGAGGGTTGATATAAAGTTGAGCTTTTGTTCTCCATGAGATGTCAGTCCTCGGAAGCAACTAACTAATACAAGAGTCAGGTCATTGGGCAGTAAAATAGGACATTCCTCAGAATCAGATAGCTAAGAGTGGATTAAATAATAATAAGAAGAAGAAGAAGAAGAAAAACATTGATTAAACTAGGTTAATATGATAAAATAGAATAAAAGAATTAATTCTTAGTTTAAGATAGGCCTCTTTAATTAAGACTAAAGGAATATATTATTAATACATACTTCCATAGGCCTCATAGGTCAAAATTTTAAGTCATTCTATCAAATATAGACAAAGGTAACATAGTTAAAGTATCATGATCAAAGTAATAAATACGACAACAAAAACATATATTAGAGCTTTTTCTTGATAGCTGTTATAATATAAACTTATATAGCATTTGCATGGAAATTTAGTCCTTTGGAAGATGCAAAATGGAAAAACTGCAATCCATATTAACTAGATCCGAAAGTAAAAACCTAGTTTAAATAACCTTTACTTAAATTGAAGAAACTACACATTATAAAGATATGAAAATGTTTTTAATTAATATGACCTTTTTAATAACAAAAAAGGACAATTCACTATTACTATGATATAGTTAATTTTCTTGGATGGAACTAGCTGTTACATATGATCTTTGATGCGGAATATCCAACTATAAGAAATTGAAACACTTTTGCGAGCAAGTATATTGATATCTTCATATTTACAATAACTAAAATGCATATACTAATATGGCTGGCATTAGAAACCAAAACGACATGGCTAATGAGTAATACATGCATTGCACTTTTTTTTAAAAGAAGTCATATATTAAAAAGGTTATATTAGTCACAAATGAAATCGATAATTTTTCTTTCAAATCACTTTATACTGAAATATAAATTTACTTTAGCATAAGCGATAATTAGCTACCATATAGACTTGCTAGAAATACAGATTTATACTGAAAGTTACAAATTTTAACTCAAGTCGCTTTAGAAACTCCTGAGTTCTGAGCCCACTTACAACCTTAACCTGTTAATAAAAAATTGGGGAAATTCTAAATGGTAATTGGAGTATGAAAATTTTCTTGTGGAACCTCACTAAGAAAAAGACTTCTTTACTATTATTTCTATTCATGATAGCACTGAACAATTATTAGAAGATACATTGAGAAGTTAATCAAGAGTATGATTTTACAATGACTAGTATGGAAATTAGTTATTTTATTCCTACTATTGGTTTCCAGATATTATTATTTTCTCTTATCAATGGTTGGCGCTAGTCATAGTCTTAAGTTTGTAAAAGTTATATCTCAAGCATTTGTTAGTACCTAAAGTTCATGCATGTTTTTGTCTTTCACGATGTATTTAAGATTATTCTTATTCAATACAGATTTATTCTTCAGTTTTATATTTTGTGCCTACAACTTGTTTGTTTAAAGTATTGGTGGTAAAGCCTCCTTTATTTTTATTAAAGCTTTGACTATGGAACTTAATTATGACTTTCATCATTAGATCTTAGTATAGTTGTAACACAACTAAAAATTGCTTTTAAAATATGGCGGTGAAATCATGTAAAAACACAATTCACTGTTTTAATTGTCATATATTTATGATGGTTTTATATGCTTTCACTAACTTGTTTTTAGCTTTGATATGTTCTAGTTTCTATTCTATTTGCGTATCCTTTGTAAATAAAAGTAAAGAGAGAATGGAGTGTATTAAAGAGATTGAGATATGTTTATTATAAATATATACTTTCCTTTGTCCTTATTTTCTCATTTCAAATTTAGTTATATTTTAGGTGCTTCATATCACAACATCCAAAGAATGTTATAAGAGCTTGACTTTAGCATTGTTATTCATACAATAGTTAGATCTAGTTAGTGAAAAAAATAACTTCAATAGAGAAGTTTAATGGGAATAATTATGAAAGATGAATATGAAGGCAATCTTAACACAAGACGATTATTTGGAGGCCATTGGAGAAAGACCAATAAAGATCATATATGACAACAAATATATGTAAATGAACATACAGAACTTTTACTTCAAAGTTTGCCAAATTCATATAGTTAAATCATCTTCAATTAGACTAATAATATTCTTTTAGACTATCTAGTCCTTGAAGATTTACTGCCGCTATTTTAGCAGAAGAACAAAAGTGCAAGAATAAGGAGGATAAATTGTCAAATTCCCAATAAGCGGAAGTGTTATCTATTACTAGAGGAATATCAGCAGAACGTGGTTCTAGTTGGAGGCAAAATCATGATAGATCTAAATCAAAAAGTAGAAAGAATATCAAATGTTACCATTAAGGTAAGAAAATGCACACCAAGGAGTGCTGGAATAAGAAGAATGTAGAGAAAAATACAATCCAAAAAGGTAATGTTATGAGTACCTCAGGTGATAGTGAAATCCTTTTTAGCGAGGCAATAACAGAAGATATAAATCATTTTACCGATTGCTGGCTTTTGGATTCAAAGGCCATTCAGCACATGGCCTCTCGAAGATAATTGTTTAACCAATATAAATCAATCTAAGAAGGTTTTGTATTTATGAGTGATGATTATGCCTTATAGATTGTTGGTATCAATACTATTAAGCTAAAAAAGTGGGATTGTACGATTCAACCATCCAGGGGGTGAGATATATGAAGGGCTTGAAAAAAAATAGTATCTTCAGGAAAAATTGAAGATATTGAGTGTAAAATCTAAGTTAAAAATTGGATCATGAGAATAGTCAAAGGCGTAATTGTGGTGATGAAATAAGAAAAGGTAGCTTATAATATGTACATGCTCAAAGGAGAAACTCTAAAAGAAGGAGAAGTATCTATTGTATTAGCAAGTTCGACAAAAGAATCAACGATGATGTGGAACCTTAAACTTGGCCATATATTAAAACAAGGATTGAAGATTCTTATAGAACAAAAACTTCTTTCAGGGTCAAAAAGATATCATTATCCTTTTGTAAGCCTTATGTTTCTAGTAAGCAATACACATTAAATTCAATAGTTCCACTTTTAAAGACAGTGCAATTTTAGAGTTTATCCAATTTTTAATGTTTAGCAAGCACCGGTTTCATCATTAATAGGTGTAAAATATTTTGTATCTTTCATCAATGATTACTCTAAGAGATTTTGGGAGTATCTAATAAAAGAAAAGGAAGACATGTTTTTAGTTTTCATAATTTCAAAGCACAGGTATAACTTGAAACTAGGAAAAGAATCAAGTGACTATGGTAAGATAATGGAGGCCAATATTTTAGTGATAAGTTTGACATATTTTGTAAACAAAAGGCATCAAGAGGAAGTTTATAGTATTGTAAACTCCTCAGCAAAATGTAGTAGCGAAGAGAATGAACAAAACATTGCCAAAAGATAAAAGAGCAATGTTGAGGATTGCAGGTCTAACTAAATCATTTTAAAAATAGGTAGTAAAAATTATTTTTTATGTGATAAATTAGTCTCCATCAGTAGTAATTAGGTTTAAGACATCAATAGAGATGTGGATTGTGAATCTCGCTTATTATTCATCCCTCCATATATTTGGATGTTTTGCATATTTGATGTATAGTTCCCAAACAATGTCAAAGTTAGATCTAAAATCTAGGAAATGCACTTTTTTTTATGATATGTTAATGGAATCAAGGGCTATTGCTTATATGATTCCACTATTTATAAGGTAATAATTAGCAAAGATTTCATAATTGTGGAAGATAAGTTACAAGAAAGGAAAACTAACACTTCAAAGGAGAAACTGAAGACTACTACAATTTAAGTTAAAGAATGACAAGAACAAGAAGATACAAAGTCTTTAGAAGCTATACCAGAGCATGAGGAATAAGAAAAAGTTGAATTCTCAACTCTAGAGGTTGGATGGTCAGCTTGGGAAAGGAGATAACCAGCTTTATACTCAAAATACGTTATAGGAGATAATGTTGCCCATTGTTTACTAATAAAGGATGGAGAACCATCAAATTTTCATGAGGCTATAAAAGGCAAAGACACTTGGTCTCTTGATAGAAACAATGTAAGAAATTTAAAGCAGTTAGATGTTAAAACCATGTTTCTTCATAGAGAACTTGGAGAAGAAATGTATATGCTCTAATCAGAAAGGTTTGAAGAAAAAGAAAAAGAAAATACTTGGTTGACAACTTAAACAAATCTTTATATGGTCACAAACAAGCATTCAGATGCTAGTATCCTTCACCATGAGCCTTTGATACAACATTCTCAATTCAGATCCTTATGCTTATTATAAGAGATTTAGTGACATTGATTTCATTATCTTGCTTTTGTATATTGATGACATGCTAGTACCAGGCCCTAATAAAGATTATATTAAATAGTTGTAATTACATGCTAGTAGCAGGCCCTAATAAAGATTATATTAAATAGTTGCAATAAATTTGGCTAAGGAGATTGAAATAAAAGGACTTTGGACCAACAAACAACATTCTAGGGATGCAAATTTATCGAGAAAAAAATAATAAGAAGATTTAGCTTTCTTAAAAGAATTATTTGAAGAAAATCTTACAACGTTTCAATATGTAAGATTGTAAGCCAATTTCTACCCCTCTTCTTATAAATTTCAAGTTATTTTCAAGTATGAGTTCTAGCAAAGAAGTAGAGAAGATGGAAATATCTCGAGTATCATATGTATCAGCAGTGGGTAGCTTAATGTTTATTATAATTTGTATAAGACTAGATATTTCATATACAGTGAGAGTGGTTAGTTCATACATGAAAAATACTACTAACGAGATTTGGAGTACTATAAAGAGGATCGTGAAATATAATAAAGATACTTCAAATACTGCATTATGCTTTGGAGGATTAGATTTTATTATCAGAGGATATGTTGATTCAAATTATGTAAGTGATTTTGACAAAAGCAAGTGTACCACAAGTTATGTGTTTACTTTTATTAAAGGAGTTCTAAACTAGGCCTCATAATTGTAACTATTATGGCTACTTGTACAATGTAGGCAGAATATATTGCATCTTCATAAGTTAGTAGAGAGGCAATTTAGTTGTAAATGTTAGTGGAGGAGCTCAGACACAAACAAAAAAAGATTGCTATGTTTTGTGATAGCTAGAGCGTTTAACACTTAAAAAAGAATCTATCATTTCATCGGAGGATAAAACACATTCGAGTTCAATATCAATTTTTTAGAGAAAAAGTGGAAGAAAGGAAGTATGGATGTTTAGAATTTCATACTAAGACAACCTGGTAGATATGCTAACAAAGTTGATCAATACCAACAAATTCATATGGTGTTAATCCTTTATAGTTATATGAATAAAAGAAAAGGTGACGATAAATGAGAGAAATATTTGTGGTAAAGCCACCTTTATTTTTATTAAACCTTTGATAAAGGAAATTAGTTATGGCTTTCGTCATTAGATCATAATATAGCCATAACACATGTATGAAAAGCTATAAAACAATCTAATATATGGCAGTGGAATTGTGTAGAAACACAATTCACTACTATCTATATAGGATAGTTTCATATGCTTTAACCAACCTGTTTTTAGCTTTGGTATACTCTAATTTCTATTGTATTAGTTTATTCTTTTGTAAACAAAAATAAAGAGAAAGTGGAGTGTATTACAGAGATTAAAACAAGTTTCTCCTAAATATATACTCTCCTTTTTCAAATTTGTCTTGTGTTAATTCCTTTTATTTCCTTAATTTTCTCATCTCAAACTTAGTTATACTTTAGGTTCTTTATATCATAACATACTAATAAACGGTCTTATTTTTTGATTTTTTTTAAGTTTTACCTCTTTATGCATTGCTAAAGAGAGAAGCTTAAGAAAACTATTATCTTATCATCTAATATGAAAGCACTAATAGAGTGTCCACTGATAACAATAATGTGTGTACTGATCTTTCCATTCATTTTCACCAAATTGAAAACTATTTTTCCTTTTCAAGACATAAAATTTTATAGAGAAGTGTTATAAAATAATTGGAGTTTCATCTAAAGCACTCAAAGAATATGGAAAGAAAGATGCTAAAGCTCTTTCTTGATTTAATAAGTTTTTTAAAAGTCATTTTCTTAAAGTCAAAAGAAGCATATGGTTTGCTTCAAATATGTTATCAATAAATTAGTTTAGAATTAGGCATCATTTCATTATTAATATCAAACAAAACTCTTATAGTTAGTAGAATTTGGAAAATTTTGAACAATGAAGAGACTATTTGCTCTCAGTAGATACACACTTATTTTCTCAAAGGTAAAAGTCTACAAAAAAATCAAAATTAAATTCACAAATTCTTGGTTTATATCTCAATTATTCAAGATCAAGGACTTGTTTAATATGAACATTGCTTGTAGAATTAGGAATGATGAATAAAGTTCATTGTGAATTGACAATCGGAGTAAATCAGGTGCTCTTTACAAGGCTAGCTTATACTAAACTTTAATGCACTTCTTCTTTTATTTTTCTATGGTCAAAGTGCTAATAAATGGGAATGAATGAACCTCTAATGCATACGAGTTTAAGAATTGCATTCCAGACTATAAGTCTTGACATGGAATGGATGATTCTTATATCTGATAGAAACACCATTATGATAAATTTACCAATGCCTCTTGTTGTTATCTTATATGTCTAGTGCAAAAAGATTATTCTTAAGATATATTTTCTTATGTGACTTGTTTGCAAACAAAAACTTGGGACACTAAATAAACCAATGTTTCTTAACATATAACAAACTTGTTTACGCAAAAAATATAAAAAATCCTTTACTATTGAAATTACCAGCCATATTTGCATTTGTATATCCTTTTAGAATTGGCTCATCACTTTCAAAATACAAACACAATCTGGAACTGCCTTGCAAATATTTGAAAATCCACTCTACTGTTTCCAGATATACCTTTCCTAAAATGGATAAAAATCTACTCACCAATCCAACATTATGTGCGATATCTAGTATAGTGCACATTATAGCATACATTAAGGAGTCAACACCAAAGGAACATGGAATCGAGGATACACCATCTTTCTCCTTTTTGGTGGTAGGACAAGCTCACTTGCTCCACTAGAAATGAGCTACTAATGGCATGCTAATTGGCTTGACATGCTTTATGTTTAACCTTTCCGGTACTCGTTTATTATACTTCTTTTATGATAACCATAGTTTTTCGGCTTTCTCGTCATGAATGACTCCATGTCCAAAATCAGTTTTATAGGACCCAAATCTTTCATGTCAAAGAACTTGGACAAGTTGTCCTTTGACCTGTAAATCATGCCAATATATGTCCTATCAAACATATCTTCTACATACAAAAGAAAGATAATGAAATTGCCACCAGGATTTTTTTTTGAAATATACACAAGGATCATTTAACATTTGCTTATACCCACTCGTCGTAAACAAATCAAACTTCTTGTACCACTATCTTGTTGCCTGTTTGAGCCCATAAAAACTCTTCTTTAACTTCTAAACAAATTCCTATTTCCTTTTGACTTTGAACCCTTCCAATTGCTCTCTGTAAATTTTCTCATTTAAATCACCATATAAAAAAGCAATCTTAACATCCAGCTACTCGAGTTCAAGATCTAAACTAGCAACTAAGCCTAATACAGTATGTATTGACGTCATCTTGACCATTTATGAGAAAATCTCATCATTGATACCCTTGTTTGGATTGTAATCCTTTACCACCAACTTATCTTATGCTTCATTAGCTTGTCTAGATCTTGAAAAACTATCTATTCTTCAATGTAATCTTACTTTTGGAAAAAAATCACTAATTTATAGGTCTTATTATTCTTCATCAAGTCCATCTCCTTTTGCATTACCTTAAGCCAAGAATCTTGAGCAACTACATTTCTTGAAAATTCTCTAGCTCCCTCTCAACAGTGACCAGGATAAATTTTGAACTAGAGTACCTTCTCAAAGACTTCTCACTAGCTGACCTTCAAAATTGGAAATACGCTCAATGTTGCTTTCTACCCACATAATAATCACAGTGTAGAGAAACCATAGTCTTTGCTAATAACTTGATCCCTTTCCTACTAACGTGTCTCACTATCTGATGTCACAAATTCGATGAAGTGTTTACTTGAACTACTTGTAATTCTCGAACACACACCTTTAAGCATGTCTTATATAAGACGCAATATAACCCATCGTAAGCAACCGTCAAAACTTCAATAAAGAACTTCCACTTACAATCTCCAAAAGTGTGTTGGTATCACCCTTGTTCAAGCATATTCATAGACAACAAACTGAGACACAAGTCTAGAATGTGTCGTACATCTCTCAAAATCAATATGCACTCAATGTCAGTTTGGACTCTGATGTTACCCATGTTGACGATGCTAATAGAATTCTAATTGCCATCTTCACACTTCCAAAATCACCACTCTTGTAATTGATGAGGTAACCCTCTTGAATTATAAATCCTATATTAGTATATAAAACACTTCTTCTTTATGGTTCTTTCCAATATGATATAATTTCAATTGTAAATTTCCGACACTTCACTTGCCTACTACTCACGCTTGCAGAAACTACTGTTGACCAAGTTCCCAGGCTATGGCTCGTTAAGATGGTATCAATTTCATAGCCCGTTGAGGAAGTTCAAGGGTGTAGCAGGATTTAGGATACATTTGTCTGCATTTTTGAAACTGCAGTGTATCACAAATACCACTCCCAATTATCCAGCAGAGCTCAAACGAAATACCTTTTAATTTGCATGCATTCTCCCTTAAAAGACCAGAAGAAATGTAAGACGATATCTGTATATCAAAAAACCCTGCCCCGACTGACATGCAAAGGGTTATTTTCACTTGATAAAATTTAGCAAGTTCAAAATAGTCAATTTACTACTATCCTAGCCCACCACAATTTATGATACAAGATAAAACCCATATATTTAAAAGATTTTCATGCTCAACCAATAAATATATTACTTTTTTCTTTCTTTACAGCAGTTAGCAGGCCGCAAGTTTCTACCAATTAGCAACCAAAAATTAGAATTGTCAGACAAAATATGTCAGAATATAAAATTTCAATTAAAGATGGACTCTTTCCGGAAAAGTTAACAAAAATGCTCGAAACATAACATTAACGATTTCCTATCCAAGAAAAAGCAGTCCAGTGGCCCACATGAGAGAAGGGCAGAGATAGGCAGACATGGAAAGTTTGTGGAGTCTCAAAATTTTTCAATGCACAAAAATATATCAGTTCCTTGTAACTCAAATTCACACTGAATATAATTCATTAATGAGTAGGCTGACAGCAGGTTAATGGAACTGGTTATTGACCTCCATCATCTATCTTACTTGCACGATTCCTGCATTAATAAGCTTCTGGATCTTATTCATCACCATGGGATTCTTCATGTGCTCCTGAGCTGCCTTAGGATTCTCTTGGAAGTCAACCAGAACCTGCAGAACTCAGCAATAACATACATTAAGACACTGAAGAAAATGAAAATTGTGCTTTTAAAGCCACCCGTTAACAGATCAAAACATGCTCCTCACCTGTCTCATTACAGGATCTGAGAGAATATTTTGAATTTCTGGGTCTTGCATTCCCTTGGCCTGCAGATGGAAGAAGCTTGTGACCCTTTCTATTCGCAAAGTTCCCAATTCGGAAAGATAAAATGGAAACTACACAAGTCTAACCTGTCTCTCTTTGAGCTCCTCAGGTGTTAAATCACCGCGACTTGCCTTGTTAAGTTGCTCCACACAGCTGCAGCATTATTAACAGCACAATTCAGGGATATTTCTCAGCAGGCACTCAATTGACATTTTATACACCAGATCTGATTTTACCTTCTCACGCCATCTAGCAATTCCTGGTTCTGAGGCTCATGCTTCAGACCTTCCTGGTAGGTTTCCAACGCTTTGTCATACTCTTTCATGAAAAATTTAATTGCACCTTTCCTTGTGTATCCCTTCGTAAAGGTTGGATCAAGCTCAATGCATTTTTCTGCATCCTTTAATCCTTCAGGTAAGGCCCCAAGCTTGGTGTAACATGCAGCTCTATTACTGTATGCCTGAAAGTAGAAACCAACGACTTTACACAAGGAACTCACTACTAAAGCTCTGAAAGAAAAGTTCAGTAAATACACAAGGAACTCACTACTAAAGCTCTGAAAGAAAAGTTCAGTAAATAATTCTTACTTTCGGATCTTTAGGGTTTCTTCTCAAAGATTCTGTATAATGCTTCACAGCCTCTGGATATTTTTGCTGCTTGAAGTATTCGTTACCTGCAAAGCATTGTACAGGGAGACAAAGAATGAGATATAACCATGATGCTTTTAATTTACATGGAGGAGTATACTTTAATGATCATAAAGTATTAATACAGAACAAGGAACCAGTATGTGTGTCAAATGCAGAACACAAAAAGAATACCTTTTTCTCGCTCCTCATCAGCCAACTTTGGATCAAAATATTCTTGTTGCTCAAGTTCCTTTTTTCCCTTCTCAGCCTCATTAAGCTTCTTCAATGTGTCTGGATTGCGGTGCTCTGTTAGAGCTTTCTGAAATGTCTCAATGGCAGGCTCATAATCCTTTGAGCATTTTGCCATTTTCACCAAGGCAGTTCCCTTCCTTGTCAAAGCTCTTGCTATCATTTTGAAGTCAGACCTAAGTTCTCGTCCCCTTTCAACTGCTTTGTCACAATCATCAATGCATTCCTCATACTGCAAAATGCAACAAGTAATCAGAAAGATATCAAAAAAAGAATGAAAAAATTAAGTTTAATTGCAGAAACAACCCATGTCTAACTTGTGATATTGTAAACTGGCAGCATTAATTCAGTTAATTCGAAAGCAAATTGAGAACTCAAGTGACCACATAAACACGGGACAAAAAGGAATCACTACAGAAACCCAAAGGTAAACTCATATACTGAACTATATGCCACCACTAGTAAACAGACACAAACCTGGATTTTCAGCTGTAGCTGTGGGTCAGCAGTACAGAGACCACAACACCCAGGTGCAAATCCAGTTTATCAAGTTCGATTATTAAACCATTAGTCACGTACACACAAAACACATACCTAACCTCCATCCATTAGCAACTTCCGAAATAGAATTGGCAATCATTTGAACTCTATATACCTAACTAACCCTATCCTATAACAAAACTCCAGGGTTTATTCTTATGAATAACATCGTACGCAAAAGTGAAGTTTGACAACTAAACATATAGTGTCAGCAATTTAAGAAAAAAATGTTGAGAAGAAGCAGGGGCGGCGAGTAGATGGAGAGAGAATAGAAAACTTCCCTTACAATCAACAATGCAGTTGAAATACTCAAAAGAGCTAAACTTTCCAATCTCTAATTTTTCATTGTTCCATTGGACTCAAATACCATACTAAAATCTCTAGTCCCACCCTTCACTCATGTAGCACCTATGCCGTCATAACGCTCATCATCATTGCAGATAAAACATACAGCCCTAACACTCACCAAGCTGTAATTTTTCTCCGTTTTAGTACAACAGCATCTTATGAGCAAATGTCATAGCCATGGTCAAAACCAAAATTTTAATAATGATCAACCAAAGATAAAGAAACCATCAGCAAAATTCAACAACATGGTTCAAATGCAGTCACGATACAAGTGTGATGAATCGTTTCAACCATTATCACGTTATCATAGTAAAGTATCATTTTGGATCATCCGCTCAACTCAATACTAGCAATTTAAAGGAAGGTAACAGTTTTATTATTCCATAATCCATATTATCCAAACCAAAAAAAAAAAAAAAGAAAAACCACACACACACCAGTTCTTACCTTGCCCATCTCCAAGTAAACAGCAGCGCGATTGGTCAAAAACGAAATGTCCTCATCATCAAGCTCCAATGCCTTGGTATAATGCGCAATCGCAGTCTCAAAATCCTTCTTCTTATATGCTGCATTCCCCAGCTCTTTCTCTTTAGCCGCTTGCAGTTTTCTGTCTCTCGACTCCTTCTCCTCCTCTTTCTCCTCCTCCATCCGCTCCGGAGTATGCTCCGGCTTTGAAGCCTTCACCGGCTCCGCCTTTCTCTCCTTTGGCGGCTCAGCGTCCGGCACGTCGACATCATCACCAGCATTAGGAGCTCTGAATTTCACGTTCAGCAACACTCCCAAAGCTTGCATTACTCTTTGATCCTTCAAGTACAGATTCAAATTACTCGGATTATTCTGAATCTCCTGCATCATTTTCACAAAATCCGGCTGCTGTAAAAAACCCCTCGTCGATGGATCAGCGGTCAGTTTCGTCCACATCTCCGGCCCAGAAAACACGTCGCCGAACGGATTTGGTGGAGAAGTCGCTCTTGCCCTGGAAGCCGCGGCTTGAGCGTCGGCTAGACCAGACTTGAGAGCCTCATTGTTAGGGTCAAGCTCAAGACCCTTCTTGTAGGCGACTATTGCTTCGTTGACTTGGTGGAGGCCGAAGTGAGCAGCGCCAAGCCTAGAGTATCCTTTGGACCAATCCGGCTTGAGTTCCACCGTTTTTTTAGCGTCGGCGAGGGCATCGGCATAGTTCTTGAGAGAGGCATAGGCAGCTGATCGGTTTGAATAAAGGACGTGGTTGTCGGGGGTCAGGGAGATAGCTTCCGTAAAGTGCTTGACGGCGGTCGAGTAGTCGCCGGAGGAAAAGGCGGTGTTCCCTCTGGCCTTAGCTTCGTCGGCCATTGATTAAAGAGGTTAAGGAGAAGGGCTCGAGTGTCTTTTGGGGAAATTTTGGTAAACAGAATGGAGATTATGAAGAGAAGTTAAGGGTATTATAGGAAAGGAGAGTGAGAGACCAGAGGGTTCTGGTGTTTCGAAAGAGGCTGGCTGGGAAGGGGGTTCTGGAATGTTCTTCGGCGCACGAAGACCGAATAGGCTGTGTTTGGTAACAGTGGATTAGTGCGCTGATTAAAGACTTCTCTGTAATTATTACTAAAGAAAGGTAACTAAATAATCCCTTCATCGCATCAAATCTTATGTCTAACTTACTTCACATCAATTTATTTTATTAAACCTTATCTTTATATTTATATAAGGTCTAAATATATATCTAGAGGAGATTTAATAAAACATAAAAAGTATATTTTAGCTGAAATAAGAGATCTTGTTCTTTTGTTACATCAAATCCTCTATTTCACGTATGATGTTTCAATCCTGTTTTATTAAATTTTATTCATATATTTATGTAGGATTTACGTAAATGTATTAATGAAATTTAATGAAACATGATCTGATCCTTTTATCACATCAAATCTTTTGTTCTATTTAGAGTGTTCTAATCCTGTTTCATTAAATCTCATCTACATGTTTATGTAGGGTTCATATGGATAAGATTTAATAATTCTGATTAATCCCTTTGTAGTTACGCGGCTATTTGGTTAAAATATTAGGATAATATATTTTAAATCATCAATTTTTTTAAAAAATTTTAAATTAGGTAATTAGTTTTTTTAATAATTTTTATAATTTTTTAATATTAGTTATATTAATATCTTTTATGAAAATTCAATCATAATATTTAAAAAAATTCAAAATAAAGTCTTTAATGGATAAGGTTAAAATTCTATTAGTTAATGCCTAGAAAAACTCTAAGCCCCGACGTTTGTTAGCTATTTCGTCTTTTCATTTGTTACGTTTGTATTGTTCTCTTTTGGCTCCATGTGAGTTTCTAGCTCTTGATGTTATTACTGGGATTTGCTCATCCTAATATGATGTGTGAGCTTTCCCCTGCTTGTTGCTTATTGTGGCCTAATTTTGCTACTCGGTTTCGGGATTCATATTTTCTTTGTTACAAGATTGGATTTTTCCTTTAGTTATTCTGTTGATAACTGTGGGGTTTGTTGATTTTTATGTTACTAGGTTTGGTGCATTTGCCTTTACTTACTGATCATTATGGTTTAACATCACGGGAGGATTTGCTCGCAACCCATCTTCATCTAACCCAAATCAACCTTTCATCTAATTCTTCCAAGGGTTAGAATATACCAATTTGCATTATATTTCTTCAGTTTTTGTTGAATAATGGTGTAGAAGAACATTATTATTGGGACTGTGAGTTATTTTTCTATCCAGGTTGATTTTGAGATGATCATTAATTGCTTCCTAGATGACCCTTTCTTATATAACAACAAATGCAAACACTTAATAGAATTAATTGTTGTTTTATCCCGTTGATGTAGTTTTTGAATGCTGGTGGCTAAGGTGCTTACTTTGATTTATGTTCATTGCTTGCTTAAGAATGAACCAACGGGGTTATCAACCAAATTGTTGTGGTCAAATTGTTGAATCTCCTTTTGAGGTATGCAAGGATGATAGAGATGTGGAGCAGTATGATGACGAGGAGGAAGATCTAGATTTTAATCCCTTTCTCAAGGGTATCACTCCCCTAAGGGTCTGTTTAGTTGAATGTTAATTCAAGGAATAGAATGGAACATAATAGAACAGTTTATAATAGAATAGAATGTAATATAGTGAAAAATTATTTGGGAGGGATGAAAGGCTTCATAATGTAATATAGTGAAATATTATTTGAAAGATGGAAGAAATGAAATAGAATGTAACGTATAATAAATAACTATTATACCTATGATATTAAAATAGTTGTTACAGGAGATTTAACGCTATGATTTTAAAACATAAATTATGTCTAATTAAAAAGTCATGGTTTAGGTCATAACCGTGACAAATAATTTTTTATATATATTTTCTATTTTAAAATAATAAAAATTTATTATTTTATTATTAATTATATACAATTTATTATTAATTATATA
>JAOSBM010000206.1:27743016-27761470 GCA_027568955.1 Erythroxylum tenue
GCAACCAATTCATTTTTCACAATATAAATATATCACATAATGTATAAACATGGAATTGCATTTTCTAAACTCTCACTGAACACCCATATCTACCATTCTACCCTTCCCGCCGGAACCGGGATGTTACAATTAAGGTATACTCGAGGCATAATTTAGGGACTATGATGAAGATGTTTGAAATTGGAATAAAGGAGATGAAATTGGAAAAAATCGCAGGAAAATGAGTAGTCCACGATCATGGCACTCATCCGACGACCGTGGGTAGATGCCTTAGCTTCTTTCACGATCGTGGGAAGGTACCCCACGATCGTGGGCAATGCTTTGAGATGAAAAATTATGTTTTTTGTTCTTGTTAACCATATCAGGATAAGTTACTTTACTTTGATGCATTTGGACTTGATTAGGGCTTGAAATAAACTCAGATAGTTGCTTGATTAATTGGTGAAAGGTTTGATAAGTTTAGGTTGTTAAATGATGTTATAATTTAAGGAATGGATTATTTGATATCAATGCAAATGAATTTGAGAAGTATGAGTTGTTAATTGTATAAAGGTGTGCTTGTGAAAGAAAATGAGATCTAAAGAATATGAGTAAAGTGAAATAGGTATAATTGATTAAGAATTGAGGAAACTGTGAGAATGTATAATGCTAGTAAAAGATTGTTTAGTGTATGAATGATGAATTGAAAGTAATCAAGTTTACTTTAAGGCATAAACCTAATGACAAACAAGTTATATACAAGCTATGATGAATGAATGATCAAGATTGTTGATTAAGGTTACATATCCAAGATAGTCAATTGAGCATGCATTGAACATAACATATATACATATGTAAGATTGAATACTTATTCGATTAAACAAGTTAGTAATATGTACATATGTGTGTATTGCATGATTTAGAAGCACAAATTGACCGATAGTATCTAGAAATTGCCAGCTCGATAAGGCAATAGCTATCTGGAACATACTGTGAGTTAACCTAGATGTTTACTCACTAAATTTGAATTGTTTTTAATTAACTGTTAGATATTGAACTGCTACTGATATGATTGGGATAATTCCGGACCATCAAAATCTGAGGAGTTTGATATTCGTGACTGTATTGGAAGTGTTTGCAAATTGAGTGTGAATATGGAAATTGTGTTCTCAACTATATGTTGAATGTCGGACTTAGATCTGTTTAATGTGCTATATGAATGTGCACACTGAATGAGAGTTATTGATAGCATAATATGTGATTTGATTCATTTTCATTACATTGATATGCACGATCAGATAAAGGAGTTATGACCGAAGTGACCAATGTGAAAAAGAGCTTAAAGCTCATAAATGTGCACATAGAGCCATAGGCTCAATGATTAATGAGCTCGGTATCCATAATAGGTACGGGATAGTATCTGAAATGAGCCCGATATCCACAATGGGTACGGGATAATAGAGTCTCATGTGCATTGTATACATATATTTAAGTGTATCATGTGAATGATTGTGAAAAAATTACTAAATTGAGTTGATATAGTGATATGCAACACTTGTGTACATATTAATGAAATTAATGATTGGATTATTCTGAAAAGATTATTTGATATGTTTGTATTATAATGTGCTTAATGAGATATGATGTTTGTTGTGATTTGGTATACAAAACTGTATGAGATTTGATTATGATTAAGGTGATATATTGACTGAACTATGATATACACTTGTGATGTTTATGTTCTATTTAAGTGAGCACATTGATGATGGTTCATTCACTGAGTATGCAAAACTCATCAAATTGCAACTTTATTTTTTTAAGTACTGAGGAAACCTAGCTTCTAAGGCAATCTATTAGCAGTCTAGTATTGTCAATTTTGGAATCAAGAATGACTAAAAGGTCTAGTCAGATGATGTATGAGGAGTTTAAATAGATTATTTATGTTAGCATCTCATTTCATGTTAGATATTTTGTAAAGAACTGTACACTCTAAGATGTTTTTGTAATGTAAATATATGGATTATGAGATGTAATGGCAATGTAAATGACGTTTGTGAAATGAAATGAGAAAAGTTGAACTTATTATCACTTATGTTCTGTATGATGCCATAATAGTGAATACGATTACTCTAACATGTCATTCTCATAGGTTATGTTCTTGAATGTCCTCTGGATGTTCGGGTATATACTCTATGGTAGTAGTGTATTGCATATTGAAACTTGATCTTTATAAATTAATAATGTATGAAGTAAAGAAGATCATGCATTAAAAATCATTTTGACATATTGAGAATCTATTTAATATCTTTTATTTTCTTTAATATCACTAAATATTTTGTCTTCATCAAAAGGTCAAGATTGTTAAACTAAATGATGTTCTAACTAATAGTTTTGATGACAACATAATATGTTATAACTATTGTTTTGAACTTTAGTGATACTTGTAAGTTAAAATTTCTAAGTCAAAGATTCAAGCAAAGGTCAAAGGTCAAGTTTAGCAGAAGGGAAAAGTGATAAAAAAGGATCAAAATTATCAAGTAGAGCACTAAAATATAGCTAAAAAAACTTTCAGAGCAATGTAAGATAATAGTAAGAAAGATTGAAGTCATTTCATATATAACAAATAATTGCAATCTCATCTTAGTGATTTTAATAGTCTAAATGTTCAATCATTGTATAATCATTTATATGTAAGGAAGAATGCATAAATCCTACATACAAAAATTATTTTAAACTTTAAAGGAAGCCTCTTAATATTCAATCAAACTTTTGAAATAGTTTTAAATAATGGTTTTTAATTAAAATAAGATGTTTTAATTCTTTTAAAAAAAACTTGAAGTGATTAAAAAAGGGGATTTAAAGTTTTTCTAAAATTAGATTATTTTTGTGTAGAGATTTAACTAGCTTAACTCAAGATTTAAAAACAAAATAAGTAGTCTCACATTAGTTAGATGATCAACTAGTTAATGTTTCAACTAGTAAACTACCAACTAAGAAATGAGTTTAGGTTATGTAGTCGATTAAGCCTTTTAAAAGTTTAAAAATATGTTAGGTGTATTATTAAAGACTCATTTGGTTGATGCTCTAATCGAGCAAGCATTGGCTAGCCAATGATAAATGAATGGTTAATCAAATATACCTAGAAACTAGTTTTTTAACAACTAATTTTATGTGTATAATGACCATCTAAGATAGTTTTGGTATAAAAAAATAAAAAAATATATAATTGAGATTTGAGAAGAATCTCTAATATATTAAAGAGTTATTAAAAGTCTTCAGAAGTCAAAGAGACAATATCTAAGTGTATATGTCAATTACATAACATATATTGTCAATGTAAATAAGAATGAGAGATTTTGAGTTATATATAATTGTGTAGTAATGCTATTAAAAAAATAATGGGATAAATGTTGTGAAGGTTGCTTTTGTTAGAATCCAACCATGATCAAATCACGGGCGCAGTGAAAAAATCAAAATTTTAAGAATTCTGAGCGGATCCTGATAATTGATTAACTTGAATAAAACAAGAATATGAATTGCAAGAAATCGTACCTTATTCGCATTCCTGTTGAAATCCTTTGAAAACTTTTTCCGATTTGTCAACCACGAGCTGTTCAAACGTTCAAGCTCTGATGGTATCCACAGAGCAATTTCTCAATACTCTTTTGAGAGGTAGAACAAAAGTGCTAGCTTCTTAACATTCTTCCTATTAATAGAAAAATCAATAGGATTTTTAAATTTTTATTAAAATTAAATTCTTTAATTATAATTATAATTATAATCAAATTCTAATTCTAATTAATTTAATTTTAATAAAATCAAATATCTCATATTTGATCCATAAAGTTTCTCCAACTTTATAATTAAGTCCAACTCAATTAAATTAATTTTTCTTTCACAAATTGCTCTTTAATATGTGACCCATTAGGTTCCTAATATATTAACAATGATTATAAATTACAATTCTAATTCACAATTAGAATTAGATAAATTAAAACTTCTTTTAATTTATCTTTAATTCTCTAATTGAACAACTTATAATCATTGGTGAAGATTGACGTCTAGCAACATGTTATGACCATACATGGACAAGTTAAGTCAAATCAATTACACATTAATTATTTCAAGGATGTTATCTTCAATATTAAAACATCAAATGTAATTAATACATAAAGATAAAGAATGCCTTTATTGATAATTTTGTCACTAAATTACAATCAAAACGATTGATTGTAAGGTAACTAACAACTTTTAATCTTGAAGAAGAGTTGTAAATTGATCTTCTTCGCTTGTAAAAAAGCAAGAAATTTATAAATATTTCTCTTCATTTATAAGAGATGTTATATAAATTATTTTTTTATCCATTAAGAAAAATAAAGATAGTGACTTTAAATAAAGTTTAGAAAATAAACGTGCGATAAAATTTTTTTTAACTGAACTAATATAAACATATTATATATTTTTCTTACATTTTATCATTGCTATATTTATTTTATAATTATCATAGATTAAATTACTATAGCTATTTATTAAAATTCATTAAAATATATATTTTATATTTTAAAAAATATAAATTATAATAAGTCCCCTTGCATTGCTCACACGGGATTGATCACAGTAATAACACATTTCGATCATCCTCCTCTCTTATTTACCAACAGAATGCCAACATAACTTATAACAAGTCCCCCGTGCATTGCACTCAGAAGATTGATCAAAGTATTAAGTGCAATAAAATATGTTAGCTGTCCCATATGGCTTATATTTTAATATTAATAACATTTAGGAGGCTCTTGTTTCACATGGGATATTGATAATACGAACGAGAATAGATATAATTATGATAGTTGGTTATAACGAATGAATGATTACTATTACTATTTATAATTAGAGATAACAAATGGATGATTACTATTATCATTGATAGTAATTAGTTTGTTAAAAATATTAAAAAATAAAAGTTTGTTAAATTTTTTAGAAATTAAAATTTTTAAAAATTTTATTTACATCAAATTTTAATATATTTTAATTAATTATATTTAATTGCTAAAAAGAGAAATATATATATAATTAGTTAATTATATTTTAATTAATTATATTATATTTTAGTCTTACAGGCGTGACAACAACTGTCACGTCCGTAACACTTGCTTCTTACACATATAATTTTCATTCCTCTGATATTTGAGAATATCAAAATAATCCCCGAAAGTCGAATATAAAAATAATATTCTTATAATAATAATATATAACTAGCTTGCTTTTCATTCCTTACTCGATTAACTATTTCGTATTAGTTGTTTATGTGTAAAATGACTTATGAGGATATGATTTTAAAAAATTATAAAGGTATGAATATTATATATTTTAGTATTTTGTTGCATATACTTATAGGAATTTAGATTTTAAATATTTAATTCTACAAAAATTAAATTTATAACTCTAATAAAAAATATAGAACATATAATAATAATAATAATAATAATAATTTGGGATACTTCAATTTCGGTCCTTTCGAGATTTATTGTTGTGGAATTTCCTTATTTTTTTTAGATCAATAAAAGTCTTATAACTCATGTCTTTGGTAATTTCTGAATCAATGTCTTACTTGTTTATGATGTTCACTTAAAGTTCCTACCGTAATCAATTTGATTGAATTTTATTTAACTGAGTTTACAGGTTTTTCAGAGTTAAACAAATCTAACTAGCACGTGTACATAAGTAGGAAAATATTTGCATATAGATACTGCACTATTCCCTGACAATTGTTGTTATAACTTTCCTGGTGTACTTGTTTAGGAGTAATATCTTGTTAATTTAGTTGAATCTTCTGCAGGAATATCACAGCATCACACACTGGTTAGACCATTTTATCAAAATACATCTACCTTACAAAATTTGTCAACATTTAGCATGTCTAATAATGAAATCGCAATGTAACGTTAGCAATGTAGCAGAAAGTGGCGAGGGAATGAGGTAGGCAGTTAAGTTTAAGGGTATAATTGTCTTTGAAGAAGATGAATATTAGTTGATATGATGAAAAGCTCCTCCCAAGTAGTTTTTCAAAAAATGACTGGTTGGGTTCAACCCAACCCAACCAACTATTAACCAAATAAATATATTAGTCAAACAGCTAATACTCCTTAATCAGTTGAAATATAGCTGAAAAGCTACCCACCAAATACCCCCCTCGAGAACTTTTCCAAACCCATTGCCTCTTAATATTTTATGCTTTTGTCCCTGGCAAGTGACAACTACTCTTTTGTAGCCTCTACATTCACTTGTACGTTAGTACCTGTGCCCATGTAGCCGGAGAGTATATTCACTTTCCATGTGTTGTGTTTGTAAGCTTTGACCATAGAAACCAGTTCTAATGATGATAAGCATGAACTGATTCCATTATTAAGTCTGAAATAACGTCTTCGTCATGAAAAGGAAGACAACTTTTTCTTACCTTCCCTGTTTCTGGTCACTTCCTATTGCCACTACAGTAGTTGAAGAATTCATGGATTCAACAACCAAAATGAGCCGGCTGTAGGATTACAAGAAGAACCTCATTTACAGGCTAGAGTAGAATGCTTTTTTAGAGACCATTATATAACAAGGGGGGCAAGATTAGGAAACTCGATGGACCTTGATTGCCTATGTCACAGGCTTCTTAATCATTCTACCTTTTCTTTGAAGTCCCAACAATACATTTAAGAAAGATGAGGTTTTCACTACAGTAAGAAATAGTTTTAGCAGAATTTCCCATTATGTTTGACTAATACATGGAAATAAATACCAAATAAAATTTCACAACTAAAATTAATTATTCTTTATGGGCATCTTCATTTTAAATTATAAATGATACTTCAATTATTACTACAGTTTATAGTTACTAGCATAACAATCACCGTTAATTAGTGTCTACAAAACATTATATCAAATTTTTAATTATGATATATTGTTATCCATAAAAATAATAAGTTTTTGGAAACTTATCTATAAATTACGATTGGCAAATGAATAATAAATAACATAGGTTTTATTAGTTATAGAACTGGAAAGTTTTAGTGCTCATTTCACCAGCTAATTTTCAATTTACCTTTCTATTTCAATCAAAAGTTTAAAAGCTTTGTTAAGTTTAGAATATTAGTAGAAGATGGTGTTCTAATCACGAAGTTATAAGAGTCAACACTTATCAATCAATTTTGATTGCAAAACTTTAAATATGACAAGATATCAACATCATCAAACATGAATTATTATTGTAATTTAATTCTAAGCTCATTTGATGGTGTTTTAGTCTTGAGGTTAATTTTAAGGCATTTTAAATAATTTATCTATTTAGATATGTCATTAAAATATTTTAGTTCTACCCTTCCCCTTTTTCACGAATATCATATTCTTGGCGATTTCAATAAAGATCAATGAACTATTAATACTGCTAACGGGCAAGAGATAAAGGACTTTGTTTATAGCTCTTTCATTTCCGAATCCCGAATCAACGTCTCCAGGACTGTCTGTTGCGTGTTTTATATATGTTTTAGCTGTCTGAAATTATGAGTAATACATTACACATCAAAAGCCAAGTTTAGTTGGATAATTCTATTGCAAATATAAACAATAATTTGCCACAATGCAGCATCATTGTCGAACCACTCCAATAACTCATCCCAACATACCTAACACAATTGGGGTTGATCATATATATATAAGCAGAAGTGGAAATCAAAGCACTTTAATTAGGCTCAGATGTAAACAGAAACAGTGCCACTTAGCTGTATAAAAAGATTCCCTATTATTGACATTAATATCTCGTGGAAGCCCACAAAAATCTCATCTAGGTTCGCTTTCTTCGTCAACCATATATAACTTCCCCACGGGGCAAGGGTAAGACCAACCTTATTTATCAATGGCACATCAACTATATAAAACTGTCCTGTTCCTGTTAGAACAATTCCACGTGTTCTCCTTGTTGAAGGTTAGTGCCTCAAAACCATCCACAACAATTCCTCCAAGTTCAGAGTGTTGATCAGAAAAAGCAAAAGGACATGGAAATATTTGTCAGACTTGTGCAAATTATGCTTTCCTCTTTGGACCACCTAAACGATTAAACGAGAGGTTCTTTATATTCTAGATAAAAAGGCGAGTAAGCTGTAGTTTTCATCTAATCGTGCGTTTGGAAAGAAGAATCATTACAGCCTTGTGGCTCTCCTGTGATGATATCTGACTATACACCGTGAGATAATGATCCTCCAAAATGGCAAGCTCTTTTGACCTTCTTAACATCAAGTCCTGTCTATCGCTTGTCTTCCCTTGCTTCTCTAACTAGCTCCATAGATTTAGTATAACCCAGTTTAAACCATCATATAGGACTCCACGAGAAGCAAGATGTTAAACTTTTCTGGCTTCCACTTTCCTCTCTCAAATTATGCCAGCCTCATTATTGTAAAATTTGCCAAGAGATGAAATTACATATGATGATAATCATTCCATATTCCACTCTCTTCTGCCCTTTGTTTCTTCTCATTTCTTAACCTTATAATTATTGTTGCCATAATTGGCATTATTACCTTGAAGGAGACATATAAACCAAAATGCAATCATCATAGTCTGTTGCTTTTGACATAATTATATGATTTAATTTCTCATTCCTAACAACGACAACCAACACCCTCAAAAGCGCCACACCGCGGAAGATGACACCGAAATTGTCATTAGTAAACTTCACGCCTTGAGCAATAATTAATGTTGCTACTGTGTGCATGTTTTTCTGTGCAGGTTCAAACATGGAAGTCAGCAGTCAACTGGTCATGAGTTGACTGGTACGGGGTTATTATATTTGGTAACTGCAATTAGTTTGTCCTCCTAACGTGGTGACAAAAAGGAGGGTAATATGGTGTGTTATTTTTATATTAATGAAACTCAAACCATCAGATATAAAAAATAATTTATAAATTATGCATTTTAAATAATTTATTTAATAAATTAATAAGTAAATGATAAATTAGGCTCAAATTGCACTCACAAACTTTATTCCTTCTGATAAATCTTCTTTAATATGTAACTTATCCTAAACAATATTAGAAAATATAAATGAGGAAAGTGCCTTCTTATTTTACATACTCTTGTTTACAATTGGGCTATAAGTTTATTCTAAATAAAATCAAGATAAAAATAAGTTCTTTCACAAAATCAAGATACAATATAAGTTTATTCTAAATAAAATAAAGATAAAAATAAGTTCTTTATTTGCACAAATTACATCTATAAATTGATGCATAATTATATTCATGATACATTTCGTTGTACTTATTTATCTTATATCAAGTAGAAAAGGCTAGAGTAATTAGTTCTAATTTTCTCATAAATAGTTGAAAATTTTAGTTTTATTAAATGATAATTTATCGATAATAGTTGCATTAATTTAGACAAGTATATCCTTCAATTTTTCAATACTATATTTATTTAATTTAATTTTTCTGTATAAAAATTTATTGATTGCTAAATGTTTGTATCTAATGAATAAATTCAAAGCTTTTATAATTTTCTAAATGTCATAATATTTAAAATAAAAATTAGATTAGTCTTAATTTTATTTATTTCTTTATAATATGTACAATATACAATAACTGAAATAAATTGTAATTATAAAATGATTATTATATGTATTCCCAGCACATATGCGCTGTTACAAGTAAATCAAACTTTAGACTTACAAATTATTGAGCCTTTATTGAACAATTAACACATGATATAAAATAAATTTTTAATGTTTTATTAATAAGTAAATTTGAATTCAAACATTTTAGATATTAGTTTATGTTTTCTTCACAATTATGTAAAAAATAATTTTCATCGAGTTATTGGCTATAATTGGTGATTTTTGGTTGTCTAACCAAGATATATTTCTCAATCAAGGACCGGTTAGGTATTGAATCAGGTGAATTTCTTACAAACTAACTCCAAAAAGTTTCAAATGATAATTGACTTTGCATGTTCTGGCATGATCCACGATCAGCTTCGAGGAGATTATCAGCTATAAATTGTATTATAGAGCTCTTAGGCACACAAAAGGTATCATGCATTAGTACTTACGTTAATTGATTTTTTCATTAACCAACCTTCAAGTCATATTTGTTGATTTGACCATACATAGTTGAAGACCCAGCAACCCATACAAGAAAAGCGCAAGAAACAAAAACTTGGCAATACATCTATTGTGACGCAATTACTGTTGTTAAATGTTGTTTAGGAGGTCTTAAGGGTTGGAATACTGCAGTCATCTTTCTGCGGCTTTTTGGTAGCAACATGGAGTTGAATGTTCACGTGCTTAACTTTATAAATACTCCGAAAATGTAGTAGTAATCATGGTATTGGGGAAAGCGATAGACATTTATAATGTATTCATCTGATGAATCCTTGTCTGCCGCGAGGGCATGCACATGGTCTTAGGCTTGGCTCCCTCAGATAAACACTTACAGCATAAATGTATTTCCTTTCTTTCTTTTTGATTCACCGTAATGACAGTTTGGTTTGATGTTTCCCGGGTAGGAAGTAAGAATGTTAAGCGTGGGAGATAAAATTAAGCACTGCGTAGTTTAGTTAAATGGTCCTCGTGATGAATTACAAGAAAGCATGGAACTCTTGAGTGTTTAATCAGGTAGATTGTCGATGGCCAGTTAATTAATGGAGTACGCGTTTCACATAGTATTAATCAACTTATAGAGGTTTGAGTGAAACGATGTTGTTAAGATATTTGTTAAGATATGTCATTAATTATTTTGGACATGATTTGTAATTGGATATATTTTAGATATCATTATAATAAGTTTCTCGAAGATAAGATAACATGAAGGATAAAATCCTAGACAAGATATGATTTATTTGGAATATGATACTATTGTCGCCTGCAACCAAATTCAAACGAAATCACTTCCATTAATACAAATTAATGTAGTAGTAGTAAGTACATATCATTCCCACAAGGAATTTTTAATGGTAAAGTTTAGCGAGTTTAAAACTAAAACAAAGTAACAAAAAGGGGGGTTGTTTTCAATTCATGAAATTTAAGGAAAAATCGCAAATCAACAGAAATAATTGGATCTGAAAAATTAATGAAAAATACCTTGGTTTTCGGGTCACCGATGTTATCAAGCTAAAATGGATTCTCGATATAAAATTTCAATCATTAACAAACATTCATTGGAGATGTTTTCTCTTAAGTGTAATGACTAGAAACATGTATCCTAGCATTCTTATTAAACAACAACCTAGATATGATCATAGGTTTAATTAAATAATAGCTTTACGAATCAAGAACCAATGAGTAGGTGAAATACATATACGACATGCAATCATTCAAACGAATATCTCCTTAAAACTTTCGACTCTAACGAAAAGAAAGTAATCCTAATTGCTACTTGTGATTAACGAAACTGAACGTCATATTTCGTTAATCTAGCTATTGAACAAATTAATTCTTAGTTACGCACCTAAAAATCAATCAACTCAATTAGAAAAAGTAAATCAGAAGATCTTCAATGTTCATCAACAACATAAATCTTATTTAAAACATCTCACACATAATAGCGTATAACACGGATCCCCTCAACTAAGACAATAAGTTTAGCTACTCATAATAGAATCGAAAACAAAAGAAATAACAAAGCATAAAGTCTCTATCCCTGGTCCTTTACTGAAAAATATGAAAATATGGAAGAAAAGATGCAGAAAACACAAAAAGACTTAAGAGAAAAAGTGTTGAAAACGAAAATCTATCTAAAACCTAGTCTAGCTTGTGTGAACAGTAATTCACCCTCGTTTTATGCTTGTTTTTTTTTTTCAATTTCCCTCCTATCTTTCCTTGATTCTCTTCAAATAATGTATCCTCCAATTTCAGGTGGTCAATCCCCTTGAAAGATGGCAATATAATCTTTAAAGATTGTGAGAAACTCGAGTTTGACTTTTGAAATTTGATCTGCAGATTTATTCTATCCTTAGGCGTGCCCACGCTTAGTCACTGAATTGCTGTCAAACTTGAAATTTCATATTTTCTTCATTCTTTTGCATCTTTTTGATTCAATTTCATCTCTAAGGCGTTAAAAATCATCTGAAAACAATTATAAGACAATTTCATTAACTTTGAATAATAATTTCAACACATTAAAGAGAATTAAGTATAAAATGAGCGCAAATTGATAACTTAATAGAATAAAATCACCATGTCTTATTAAAGATAAGGTGTAGATTTTTTTGGTGATTTGACAGTTGTATTTTCAATAATCCAAGATATCTTTGGTAGTTGCAATTTCCATAATTCAAGCAATTTTTGGTAGTAGCTTTTGTGGTGATTTTAGTTATCTATGGTAACTGCGTGTCTCTAGTGTGTGTGAATTTTTGGATAGTTGAACTGTTATTGTTGTGAGGGAAAAACATGCAGAAATCGTGTGAGTGTGCAGCTGTGCTTGTCTGGATGTTTTGGTGGTGAAATATTCAATTTTTGATTGATTATTTCTTAAAGCTGCTGTGTTCGCAGGCTGTCCTGGATTTATTCTCAAAGACTCATAGTAGATGTTGTCCTACAACTTCCCACTCTTTTATTGATGAAGTTGTATATTTAGACTATGTTTGGTTAGGTGATTATTAATATAATGGAATGTAATGTAATATTATTCCATTGTTTGGGAGGAGGGTTTATAATGAAATAGAATGGAATAGGATGGAAGGAGAGGGTTTTACATTACATCTTATTCCATCCTAAACAGTAAAAATAAGTTAACCCTAATTTGGAAGGTTTAGGATGGAATGTAAAATGATAAATTATATTACATTATGAACCTTTCTTCCAAACAACATTTCGCTATATTACATTATGAGCTCTTTCATCCCTTCCAAACAACAATTTTCTAATATTACATTCCATTATAAACCATTCCATTCAATTTCATTAAAAACCTTACGTCCAACCAAACATAGCCTTAGGGCAGTATTTTTATCTTAAATGCTTTCCTTGTTTATGTTATTATTGATTCATTCACTTGAGTTTTTATTCTTATCTTTATTATCAATCATTGTTGTAAAAAATCTCTGTTGAGGTCAATACCAGGTAGTCGTGTTATTGGAAGTGATATACTTTCATGAGGTGTGAGGATGAGTGGATAGTGTCAATTAGTGAGTGATATCAGCTCAGTAAAATCTTGTGTAAAACTATTGTACTTTGATGAAAGTTATTTAAGCTGGATGAGGACCCTGCAGACATAGGTTGGGTGTGTCAACTGCGTTATCAAATTTCAATTGTCTATTTATTTGTTGCTTATTTAATTTTTTTGTCTGCGTTTTAATTCTGGAAAAATTGACAGTTATTAACACAGTTGCTTTCTGTTAAGCGACCATCAGGATCAGGTCAAAGCAACTGCTATAGAACTTATAAATTGTAGAACTACATCCTTCGGATTTTTCAGATGTAATACCTTGGAATAAGATAACAACTAATAACTAAGTTTTTTTTAAATGTTGCTTAAGATCTAAATTCGCTTTCCTTTACTTCTTTTAATTATTTTTCAAAGCACCTGATGTACATTGCATCAAATTTGACCAAATATGTAAATGTTCATTTTGCATATATAGGTGTTTTTGTATAGCTTCTTCAATGTCTATCAGTCAACCATCAAATGCAACTTAATTAGATTAGGGAGCTATAAGCGAAAAATCTTACCTTTAGCAAAAAAGAATATTGTTTAGAAATAAGTTGTACAAAATGTGATAATAACATAACACAATTCTCTATAAAAGATATATATTTTATATGAAGTGGATCTGTCAGATGTCTATACATATCTAGGTTTTTTTACTAACTTTTATAGCCTAATTACTAACTATTTGCTTGCCTCCAAAACAATAATTCCAATCTCTCCTTTAAGAGTTGCAAATTCCTACCTCTACTCCTATTTTATGTTGTGAAAATATTGGTACCATATATACTTGCTCTAGTCATGTCCATCATTTTAAATTGAAGTACATTAAAATATATGTGCATTTTGTTTACTAATTAGATGCTCAAGGTAAATTGCATGTTGCTTATGTTTTCTTTAAAGATCAACTAGTTGATCTTCTCATCAAGGTTGTTTTGAAGTCTTCCTTTTAACATAGTCAAAGCAAGTTATTAGTGCTTGATGGCACTACTTTCTTATGGGGATGTATTGAGAAAGATAAAGCTAAGTCTTTATTTGAAATAAAGCAACTTATAATCTATTATTCCAATTTATGTTATCATTTTGTTGTAAATGAATCCTACTTTTCAATAACTATACTTTTATATATATCAGATGTAAACTATAAATGAGATATTTTCTTTTACAACTTATTACTCTTTATGATATTAGACCAAAATTGTGCTTTATCAATTCTACGATTCTTATAATAAATACTATTGACATAGTCAATACACAAATAGGCCCTCAAAATTCCCAAACTCCTAATGTAATCTCCTTGAATCTTACACAAAAATATTGATCTTAAACTAAGTCCCGTCAATAATTATATAGCACGGCGTGCTTAGGTTTCTAACCCTCTTCAAGGCTATAACCCAATGGAATATATTGGAAGAACCATCCCAAAACCTCCAGTAACTCTAAAACATAATAGTACCACTATACCTAATCCTAAATTTCAATGTTGGTATCAATAAGATCAATTGATTCTTTATTAAATTGTTACATCTTGTTCATTTCGTGTAAGGCAAAAGGGTCACTTTTGACTCTAAGTTTTACACCAATCGACAATTTTAACCTTAACATTTCAGAGTGAACAATTATAACCCTAACATTTAGAAAACATTAAATTTTAACCCCACCCTAACAAAAAATTTAAACCCTTCTATTAAATGTCAGGTCTTTTTTATTATTTTTGTGGGCCCTTGTGCCATGTCATTATTGAAGTGGTAAGGCGAGACCCACTTTTTAAGAAAATATTGATAATTTATTTTATTTATAAGTGTGGGACCCACTTTTTGTTTAATTTATTTATATGTCTCCCTCTCCTACCTCCTCCTTCTTCTTCTTCTCTAGCAAATGCTCATTGTAATATTCTTCATCAAACATGTGATCGGGCGAGCTAAAAAAGGGTCTCCTCTTGAAAGTTTCCTATACGGTTATCAATGATCTTGGACATTCAACACCGATATATGCAAAAAAAACCATTATATTATTAGAGATATTACATAAATTGAAATTATCACAGAATAATAGAATGAAAGCTCTATGTATTATGTTTTGGATCAATAATCAATTTAAGGTAATTCCACTTGGTCTGCAATAAGATTATATTGCTAATAGTAGTATATAAAAATTTTAGAAACTTTATTGTCTTTACTAAGATACACAAACTAGAGTCACAAGAAGAGAACTTGGGTTTAAAACAAAGCAGTAGCAGATGGAAATAGAGTTCTGTAAGTTCAATAAAATTCACAAGTCAGGTTTGTGACTCCATCTGCTTGAGATGGAAGGAGCCTTCATTGTTCTTATGGAACTCTACCTTAAACTTCTCTTCATTGCTTCCTCTCTTGACCTTAAGGAGCATATCAAAATTTCCCAAGTCATTCACCACCTGAGTAGTACATTTTCAACATTCTTCAGAACAACCAAACCATAAAAAGATAATCAAGTATGAATGTACTGATAGGAAGAGACAAAAAAGAGCACCCCATTTGTCTAATTTTATAGTATATGATCATAATTGAGCAAAGCTTATAGTGCTTGATGACTTTACTATCTTGCAGTAGTCTATTAAGTAAAATAAACTCAAATCTTTATGTAATTAGTTATGTGAAATAAAATAACATATCCTCTGTTGTTTAAATTCCTCTAAAAATCTATTACTAACTAGCTAGTTAATGTCTCTATTTATTAAAAGGCTATATGGAATCTTTAATATTTTCTTTTATAAGGCCTGATATAACCTTCTCAAATTAACAAGCTCTCTCAATTTATGCATGGTCCAAATGATGCTCATTAGGCTACTCTAAAATTTCTACTTTTGTATTTAAAAGGTATGACAGTCTATGTTTTCAATCATATATTTATGATTGTTTATTTGAGTTTCTTTATTGTTTTTGTTACTTAATTCGTTCTTGTTATGTTTCTTCTTAATTGCCTTTATATATCAAAAGGAGTGGAATTAGGTTAAATCGAGGTTCTTGTTATGTTTCTTCTTAATTACCTTTATATATCAAAAGGAGTGGAAATTAGGTTGAATCGAGGCAGAAAACTGAAGAATTAAAGCTACTTTTGAAGGACATACCTATATTGGTAAGGTACTACTCGTGTTGGTGTTGTATGCAATTATGTGAATGATCGTGTGTAAGTCCCTATAACCATGTATGAGTTGAAAGATGATGTCTCACCTGGGTTAAAGTTAGACATGATTGTGTGGTCTTGGATATGGTCATGTCTATAGACTATGTAAGTTATTGGAGTTGTGTTTTTCATATGATTATTGAGTTTTAAAGTGAGATAAAGGGATATTGTCACTAGATACGACGATATGGGTGACTATCTCTAGTTTAAGAACCTTAATTTTGAAGTATAAAAGGCTAATAAGAAGGGCAATTAAAGGAGTTTGAGTTAAGTACAATTCTAAAACTTAGAATGGCAAATAAGCAAAGATTAACTTAGATATCCAAATGGAGAGCATATTTCCATCAAAGATTCAATGGATTTTATTAGAGAAAAGGGATATATATTGTTTTTAATATTTATTTTGAATCCTTAATTATTTTTATTTCTTATTCTAAATCCTTAGTTATGTTTTCTATTTTTATAAAAAAATTTATTTAGTGCCCAGGTAAGATGAATCTTATGATGGATTTTGTTATTTGACTTTATATTTAATGCAATTTGATTTTTGATTCATTGGATTCAAATATATAAGATATTGGTTCATGTATGATTTCATTAAGTTGATATTGAGAAATTTTTTGTATAAATAGATATAACACAATTGAAAGAAATTGTATGTAATCTTAAAGATAGGATAACATATATTTTTCATATTAGGGTCAAACCTAACAGTAAAATTCATGAATCAATTAAATAAATTTTAGTTTGATAGATGTACTTGATTTTGTAGATATATAGGGTAGGATCTCATGTATCAATGGACTTATACTTCAACCATACAACGATTCGTCTTTACATGTATTTTTAAATGCCAACTTGGCTAGTAATTGAGATGATAGGACATTAACAAGTAGTTATATAGTCTTTAATCAACCAAATTTAGTGTCATGGAGTTTAAATAAACAAAGATTAGTAACAAGGTCTTCTACAAAGGTTAAATATAGAGTTATTACAACTACTAGCTTTAAAACGCAATTGGTTCAATCTGTCCTTAAAGAGTTACATATTCCTACCTCTACTAATGTTTTATATTATGACAATATTGGTACCACTTATACTTACTTTAATCATGTCCATCTCTTTAAAATGAAGCATATTGAAATAAATGTGCATTTTTTCATCAATTGGAGGCTTAAAGTAAGCTACATGTTGCTTATATTTTCTCCAAAGATAAGTAGTTGATCTTCTTACTTAGGCTATCTTAAATTCTTTCTTTCAATATAATCGAGTAAAGCTAACAGTGCTTGATGACACTACTATCTTCTGGGGGCATATTAAGGAAGGTAAAAGTTAAATCCTTATCTAATTAGTTGTATCTGAAATAAAATAACTTATCAATTGTTATTCCTAGAAAGTTAAAGTTCTACTCCAACAAAAATAGTGAAGTCGAAAAGTATGGATCATATATTAAAAACTTCAATTAGGTAGCCTAAATATGATGGGTAGCTCTTTCAAGTTAGATTGTTCTATATTATATTACTATATTGTAAAATATTAGACCAAACAAACATTTAAACTAGGTACAAATGTTCCTTTGTTTCCAATAGCTTTGGATCTTTATGTTTGATTTTACCTACTCAAATTCTAATTCAGAGACTTATTTCCTATTTAATACATTTTACTTTTACAAAAGGAATAGTATTAAAATTATATCTTTAAATTAAGTACATAAGATTTAAATTTAATTTACTTTTAATCTAATGTAATTTGTATTATATGAATTTTGATGACATGAATTGATTGTTAGTTGTAATAAGTAGTAAAGCGTGATGATATTATAAGAATATAACTATATTGTTGGACCAATGGTGGTTGGCAAATTAATTCCACTTATGTTTTGATAATAATAAAATGTATAGAATTGGTTAAGAAATTTATTGCGGGTGTTTTGGATGGAAAGAAATCTAGAAGACATCATAAATCATTGAGGAATAAAAGAAGGAAACAATCTTCAATTGAGGAATCAAGAAGGAAACAAGATTGAGTCATTAAAGATGAAGATTATGGGAGATTTGGCAAAATATATCCGTTGGAAGTGAACAAGTCGACTTACCCTGATACAAGTCGACTTATGGAGATTAATAAATACACAC
>JAOSBM010000206.1:27806497-27817126 GCA_027568955.1 Erythroxylum tenue
ATATATCGAGAATATTGTAGCATATGAAGTAAGTTTCACCTTATAATAGGGATAAATTTTGGCTTGGAAGGGGTAGTAATTAATGGTTATAATAAAAAACCAAATTAACATAAATTTAATGAATGGATTAAGATGTCATATAGAATCTTATCCAATATAGTTCAACTTGAAGGACCCAACTATTTCAAAGCCATACAGGAGGCTAAGAATAAAATGGTTACAATATCAAGTAAAGGAGGATCAAAGGAAAAGGCATAAAAGAAAGGAGGGTAAAGATTGAAGTAACATTTGACGGTATTATTTTTACATTTTAAAATACATTTATTTAAATATGTGCATTCTGTTATCATATAATTTCATTATAATAATTGTTTTTACTGTTATTAGTTGGGAACAATGAAGGTTAAGGCAGTTCCATATAATGACGACAGTGTATAGAGGGAAAGAATTGTGAACGTCAATTCAGCAAGTAAATTCGGTAATTAATATGTGGATATTATTATGACTGTTTAGAATAAATAACCTATGATTCTATTAAAGTGAGATAAACTATAATATAAGAGATTATGTTTTTCGTATTTTGAATAGGTGATAGGCTTAACTAGAGTTATACTTAGTTATTGTAGTCCATCAATAACAGAAGAAAGTCTAAAGATGAAATGTAGGTAGGTGGATTTGATCTTGTCACTAAAGAGTTGGGAAAATAAGAATCAAAGGTTTCAAATGAAGCAAAAAAAAAAACTAAATATGCTTCTTTACTATCCTAAAACCTTAGTGATGGTGATTGATTATTTATTAATATGCCTGTTTGTGGAATTAACTTGAATATATTGTAAGTAACTTAAATCGAATGGGTAATCTTACTGCTATTACCAAGGCTTATATTTATATGGCATAGTAATTGTAGATTCCACATTTATGGAGGGATAAATCTTATTTTTGAGTTACCTCCACTTAGGTGTATAAGGTATGTTCTTCATTATTTTTTTCACACTTTATATTGACCTTTTCATGAATTACAAATGTACTCTAATGTATATTTAAAAACTCACAATTTGGAAAATAAATGTTCTTATTTCTATTATCATAAGTCTAAACATAAGTTTATAATTAACATGCAGTGTATCTCTATAAAAATTGGTCAAGAAATCTAAAAACATAAAAATGGATCTTAGAATTATTTACATGTCAAACATCTATGTTCAAAATAATAAATGAAAAGAACCTAAAATTAAAAAGGGTCTAAATTTAACCATTATCTAGCAATCCTTAACTTGATAAAACATTCATGAAAAGTATTTTGATGAAAGGAAGCTCATACAAATAAAATATAAATATTTGTAAGATTTGATACCATAATTAAACCTTAGTTTTTCTATAAATATATGAAAAATTAAGATCTGACAAATCACAAAATTAAATCTTACTCTTTCTACAAATATATAAAATTAAAGGCTGATAAATCTCAAAAAATAATAGACGTATCATGAGTAAAACACTAAGACTACTCCCCTAAATGTGAGTCCTAAAGTATAAAGCCTCTATCAACTATGTGGATGCGGAGGTTTGGATCTTATAAACTTAAAATGATTTCAAGTTCTACTAAATCTTGGAGATTAAGTGCTTTAACCTTTGAATTTGAATATTATGTTAATTTTGTAAACACACAATTGAAGTAGATATCACTAGTAGGTGCTATAAATTGGTGCTTAAAATGGATAATCATTAGCATCGTTATTAATTCTAGAAGGGTGAAGCAAAATGCTCTTTAAAAAATCTATGATTTTGTATAATACTTTTTAAATTTTGGACAACTCCAGTTGTTTCTAAACAATTAATTTTCAATGGTCACATGTCACAAATTTTATGCAACATTTTCAACATCAAGCAACAAGGTTAAATATAAGTATAAAAATTAAGAACAAAAGGTCTCTTCTTATTAATGATTTAAGAAAATTATGTTACCAACAAAGCTCAAAGATTTACTTTGATAACATTCAATATACATCAAATAAAGTAAATTTTAAAATTCTTAAATTACTTGAATTGTGCTCCCTCCCTAAGAAACTATAGGTTAGTTTACTAAGAATTGTTGAATGTACTTCAACACAGGGTCATGAAGATAAAATCTTTTGGATTGACTAGCATCATAATCAAATATGTCAATATAGTCTTCTATAGTTCCAAAGTTTCAAAGTCTTCACAGTGTTCACATATAGATTTAAGACACTCTTTAGTTCTAGCATAACCCTCATCAATGAACCCAAAAGCATCATTAAATTCAATGATGGATAATGAAAACTCTTTACTCATTATTTTAAATTGGACTGCATCAAGGACTTTTAAAGTGAATTCAATTAGCTTATTATACTTGAATGTAATATAAAACTTTCTAGTAAGTTCAATAAACATAGGGTAACTAATAGTAATTTAATTCTCCTGCTAATTAAATGAATTATAAAGTCAAATGCATCTTTAATCTTCAATCATCCAGAGTGGGATAATAAAGATAGAAGGAATGATTTTCTTTTTCATAAAGTTTTTCATACACTTTAATTTATCATCCTTCGTTTTTAATTTAAAGAAGCCATCATAATCAGTTAAGGAAAGGCAAGATATTCATATCCTTTTTCTTATTCTTAAGCACTAATAAGGAGGTACTACACGTACACCTTTCTTTGTAATCTTATTGGTTTTCTCTTTAAGCTTTGACATTAAAGAAATTAATTAGGTGATACAAATAAATGAAATTAACTTACATTAATGAAAAATAATTCTTCTTTATATACATCTTATCTTCCAGTCATCAATGACAAATGAGAAAGACAACTTTACTCTTCGTTGTTTACAATTGGGGCATTTTTTAATCATAGTGTCTATTTTAGAACTGGTTTTATGAAGAAAGATGAAGTTAATAGGGGAATGCTATTAACTATTACAGCAGTTGTTGCTCATAAAATAATGCAAGATCTCCTAAGTTCACAAATGGAGATTTATAAGGAGTCTTATGGGGATTTTGGGATGCTAATTGCTATTTGACAAAGAGAAAAAATTAATCCAGGTATTTTTTTCACTTTTGTTACTTGTTGAAAATTAATTATCATTTTATTTTGTTTATAATGCTACTTTATTATCTTACGATTTACAGTTTCTTGGTGGGACTAATTCGAAAGTGGTGTTCCAAAATTGAAAAGGTTTGCAATTTAAATTTTAAGTCAATGTATGAGTGTAACAGGATGTGAAAGGAACTAAAATACATTTGAATTCATCCATTCCAAGAAAAGGAATATATTGGAGCACAAGAGATTGAATGACTTAATCTTCGTTCGATATAATTTAAAGTTTCGGAAAAGGTATATTATTATCATTATTAATTTAGATATAATTTCTTATAATTTTTTAATAATTTAATTTTATTGTTTACTAGGACTTTTAATAGAATAAGTAGTTTAGTAGATCTAATTTGCATTGTTAATATCAATCTTTTGGCAGATTAGCTTTATGAGGAATCGAGTTTGATAGATGAGAGTGACTTGGAAGATAATCTTAGATAAAAAAGCATTGACATGAGATTTGGTGCAATGAATTTGAATGATAATGATAATAAGACTCCTCTCAATGGGTCAATGCAGCTATAGTGTATATCCCCTAGACAATTGAACGAAATTCCAAGTTTTTGTTTTTTCTCTTCTTTTAACTTTACTTATATTTCATGTATATGTTAAATTCTATATATGCAATGTAATTATAAATATTTTTGTTTCAAGTTTCACTTTTAGTTAGTTGTTTTCTCATCACGAACTCTAATTGTAAATTGTAATAGTTAGAGAGTTAAAATACTTATTATTCTTTTTATTTGATGTTTTGATGTAATTATTATTTATTAAATAAAGAAATTGTAATATTTTAAATACTTTGTATTGTTCTTAATTTTATATTTGTATGATAATTAAATAATCTTTTTTATATTAGTTGTGCTTATATGTGATATATTTGAAAATTAATGTTAATATAAATAAATAAATAATTACTCTTTTAAAGAGGTATGGATCTAATTACCAATAACTTACCTACTTACTTACTATATTTGTCCTTCTTAGACTCCACATAATGGCTAGCTGATAAAATATGAAAATTTATCATGTACTCATGTAGGAAACTCAAACTTGAGTCACTTCATCCCTCAACAGTGTCCTAGTACAATTTGGTTTAGGATATAAGTATGTCTCCATCACATTGTTTCATTTTATGGTTGGCTTTGAAAGGAAAATTGCCCATAAAGGATGTCTTGAAACTCAATGTTTCTAATTTAGCATGTGAGTTATGCTTACTAGAAAGGGAAACCATCGATCATTTCTTTTTTTAATGCAAAATCTCTAAGTGGATTTGGTATATCTTGTACTTAAACATAATGGAATGAGATTACTAACTAGATAATCAACTCAAAGCTATAATGTAAGGTTGAATTAAAACTACTCAGAAGATGCTTTGGTGCTTTAAAAGGAGAGAAATAACAAAATTAATGGAGCCACATCCCAAGATAAGGAACTTATATACTATAAGATTCTCTTGCATGTTAGATTATCCATACTTGCTAACAATATACACACCATTCTAAATGGTGGAATGCTAGAAAGATAGGGGATCTAAAATGTCCATGTTTATAGTTTGATCACTTATCTTTTTATTTATTGGTACTTTTGGAATCATTCTAATTTTGTATGATTTTGGAGTTTAGACTCCTCCTAAAAAACCATGTAAATTGTCCATTCTATATTAATTCAATTACTCAATTTTCAGAAAAGAAAAAGGCTTAAAAATAAAATATAATTAAAAAAAAAGAGAAAATGTTACTATTTTTTAGGTGTTGATGGGAATCATTATTGACAAAAACATGGAACAAGAAACTCAGAGATGGTAATAATAAGTGTAAATGATTGCTTATTTGTGTGGCTAAATGGAGATGGAAATGATACATAAGAAAAAAGTTTTTGTTTGATGAAAATATTGGCCAAAACTTGTCAAAAGAAACCAAGAGATGATAATGACAAAAGAAAATTGCTTCAATGTGTATTAAGCATAAATGACAATGTGTTAGAATAAAAGCTTATATTAAATGTAAATAAAAAAGAATATGAAACAAAAAAATAAAGGGAAGAACACTAATTGGATGAGAAGTATAACTTTTAAACTTTATTACCATTTTAGTTGTTATATTGGAGTTTTTTTTCTTTACATGCCTATATTATTTTTAAAAAAAATTATATACATACATTATTCAATAAATATAGGTTCAGCCATAAATGTCTATTTAAGAAGTGGTGACCATTAAAAACTATCACTTATGACTATATAGTTGTTCCTTAAAATGTAAAGAATCAAAATTGTTTATTTCCCTCTCCTTTTAAAATATAATTGTAAGTCAGTTTGTGTGTGTGTGTGTGTACATATATATATATATGTATATATGTATATATAATGAAGATAATGCTTGATAAAAGTGTGTTCATAAAATAATTCATCTCTTTCTAGTCTTTATATATAATGAATAGAACTTTTTTAATCGGTATAAATAGGAAAAAGTTCATTTCAGTTTTTGAAATTTTATTAAAAGTGTAATTTAATTATTTGAACTATCACAAGATATTTTGTTTATCCTATTTAGAGAGGATAAACTGGAGAAGGCCATTATTCGTACAATGTTGATATGATAAATATTTTATTTTTTAGTCTCGTATTTATAAAGGAGATGAGATCTATCTTTTCATGTATCCATAAACATTATCCTATAAGGCACGAAAATGGGTTGGGAATGGTTAATGCTCGAAAGCACCTCCTTAACCATGTATATTCTCGCGCCTTGACAATTTTTAACCTATAATTTTGGACTCCCATGACTGTTTCTACTTAGTTTTTCTTCTTTCTTTCTTTATATTGTTTTCACATGGGTCTTTTTTTTGTGGGTCTAACCTTATTTTATATATGTTAACTTAAAAAAAACACTAAATATGGACTCCAAAATTCGTAGTTGTCTTCATGGTTCAAAAGGAATGAAGTTTATATTGATTTGAGACAGAAACTGATGAGTTGAAGATGTTTTTGGATGGAATGCCTGTGTCAATAGTGGACATGGTCATATATATAGCTATGTAAGCTTTTATAACTATACGCAAGGGCGACAATTAGAGATTAGACACGCCTGTATAGAGTCAAACACGGTCTTATCCAACAATCGTGTAAGTAATTGGGACTATATATCTCCGTGACAAAGAGTTTTGAAGTTTAAAGGTTGCACATGATCACTGTACAAGGTCCTGTAGGTGACTATGTATGACATAAAATCTTATATTACTAAGATTTGGAGATAATATTAAGAGATAAAAGATATATGGTACAGAAATAAATGTTGAAAAATAATTTTATATTCCAAATAGCATTGTTTAATAATAGTTTTATTAAAGTTTGATTTCTAGAATTTGTTTAGGAGCAGTATTGGTATATGTGTGTATATACATATATATCAATCTATATTCAATTATAAAGACGAGAGAGGAGTTTTTAAGAGAGAGTTAGGATGGCTTTAGTTATGGTTGTTTTGTGAGGTGTTCTTTGCTCGGAACCTTAAAGCTTATATCTTGCAACTATTGGATTTAGTGGGTTAGTAAAATTTTGTGTCCAATTTTTCTTATCATCATCTATATCATTTAAGTAGTTTGTTATTGGTTAAGTGATCTCATTGATTATATGAGCATTATTGCTTGAAGCCCCCAATAAGTGGTATTAGAGTCATAGGTATGGAGAGAAGAAATAACTCTATGATGAAATTGACGTTAACTATTTACTCGATTAGAGACCAATTATAGAAGATCTCTAGTATTGCAAAGATCATTATAATTTAATTGATATGGATAAAAATATAAAAGACGATGTCCCATCTAAGCTAAATAAGCTAACATATAAAGAGTGGGAGAAGATAAAGTGAAAGACCTTTAGAACTATTAAATAGTGAATTGATATTAGCATATTTAACCATATATCCCAGGAGAAGGATCTTTTCTAAATGGGAAAGAGGTTCAAGGGTCTTTATAAGAGGAAGATTACTCACATTAAGGTCTCCTTGATTAAAAGGCTTGTGAACCTGAAGTTGAAGGCTGGGAAATGAGTATTGAAACATCTCAGCAATTTTCAAGACATCACTAACAAGTTGACTATGACAAAGATCATCCTTGATGATGAACTACAAGCTTTGTTCATGTTGAGCTCTTTACCAGATAGTTGAGAAACTTTGGTTGTGATTATCAGTAACTCCGCTCTTGATGGTGTGCTTTCTTTGGATGTGATTAAAGAGAACATGTTTAATGAAGAGATTAGTGGGAAGGAGATCGGTGTCAACAATGTGTAGGCTTTTGTGGTAAAAAACAAAGGAAGAAGCAAGTGTAGAGGTCCCAAAGGGCAAGGTAAGTTAAAGAATAGGCTAAAGTCAGGATATGACCAGGAGACCAGGATATGGCAGAAGATCTGCTACAAGTGAAAGAAAGATCAGAAGAAGTAATATAAACAGAACGATGGAGACAATAACAACACTACAGTAGTGATATCAAGAACAAATGATGAAGTGTAGTTAATTTATGTGATTAGTGAGTATCTCCATATTAGTCACTTAGATTCAGAGTGACTTGTTAATATGAGGGCATCCTACCATTATATTCTAAAGAGATAGTACTTAACTAATTACAAGAGTAATGATATTGAAATTATGAAGATGGGCAATCATAGCTCCACCAGTATCATTGGTATGGGTGACAATAGAGTTTAGATTAATGTTGAGTGTGTGTTGACCTTAAGATGTGTACGACACATTCTAGACTTGTATCTCAATTTTTTATCTATGAATGTGCTTAACCAAAAAGGATACTAGTATAGTTTTGGTGATGGTAAGTGGAAGATGTCGAAAGAATCATTATTGGTTGCTCATAGTGGATTGTGTTATACTATATACAAGACACACTGGATAATTACATGGATAATTACATGTCATTTTAAAAAATACTTCACCAGATTTAGGGCACTAGAGATTTAGATATGTTAGTAAGAAAGAGATCAAGTTGCTAGCTAGAAAATCACTTATCCCTGAGAAGTCTACGGTTTCTCTCAACCCCTATGGTTATTAGCTGTTGGAGAGTAACATCAAGTGTCTTTTTCTAAAAAGGTTTATCAGAAGGAAGGCAAAGTTGGAGCTAGTGCACTTCGACATATACGGTCCCATAGAGATGGAGTCATTGGGAGGTAACAAGTATTTAGTTACAATTATCTATGATGCTATAATCAAGACTTAGGTCTTGATGCAAAAAAAAATCAGGTGGATAAGACCTTTCAGAAATTTAATGTTATGGTGGAAAGGGAGATTGAGAGAAAGATAAAGTTTCTTTCAACTAACAATGAAGGAGAGTATACCTCCAATGAATTTGAAGAATATTGTGGGAGACATGGCATAAGACACGAGAAAACGAAACTTGGTATCCCGAAGCATAATGGTGTTGCTAAGAGGATGAATAAAACCATTATAAAGAAAGTCCAGTGTATGCTCCGAATGTCGAAACTACCAAAGTTCTTTTAGGATGAGGCCTCAAAATCGCAATATACATGATCAACAGAACTCCTTCTATCCCACTAGAGCTTGACATTCCCAAGAGAGTATGGAGAGAGCAGGTTCTGACTTATTCGCATCTAAAGGTATTTAAATGCAAAGTCTTCAAGCAAATGCCAAAGGAGAAGAGATCGAAGTTAGATTCGAAGAACACTCCTTACATATTTTTTGGATATGGTGACAAGGAGTTTGGATACAAGCTCTAATGCTTAAAAAAGTAGAAGGTTATTAAAAGTAAATACGTAATCATCTATTAGTAGTTTTTCATTCAGTACTGCAGATTCTACCCCTATTCCTTCTTTCATTGATTAGCCTACAAATAAAAAAGGTGAACATGAGCTAGCATAGGATGATAATTATCAAGGGCAATTTGATGGTGATGAGTCATATTAGACACATCTTATGGATGATGTAGAGGTTCGTGAGCATCAAGAGTAGGGGAAGCAACTTAATAAGTGTTAGAAGATGTCCATCTTTGAAGGTCAACTAAATTGAAAAGACCTTCGATAAGATCTCCTAGTTCAGAATATCTCCTAGTCACCATTGAAGAAGAGCTAGAAAACTTCCAACAAGTGCATTCACTCAAAGACAAATACTTGTATCTCAAGGCAATGCAAGAAGAGATGGACTCATTAAAAAGAATGAGATTTATAAGTTAGTGAAGCTTCCCAAAGTAAAAAAAAAAAGCTTTAAAGAATATATGGGTGTTTAAGATTGAGAAATATGGTGACAAGTTAATGAAGCATAATGCTAGACTAGTGCTGAACGGATACAATCAAATGAAGGTTATTGATTTCGATGAGATTTTCTCACTAGTATTGGAACTAGTTACTAGCTTGCATCTTAACTCAAGCAGTTTGATGTAAAGACTACTTTCTTACATGGTGACTTGGAACAGGAGATTTACATGGAGTTTTCAAAAAGGTTCAAAGTCAAAAGGAAGGAGGACTATGTATGCAAATTAAAGAAGAGTCTTGATAAGCTTAAACAGACACTAAGGTAGTAGTACAGAAAGTTTTATTTATTTATGACAAGCAATGGGCATAAGTGAACAATAATTGATCCTTGTGTATTTCAGAAAATTCCCTATTGGTAATTTCATCATCCTTCTCTTATATATGAATGATATGTTGATAGTTGGGCAAGATATTGCTATAATTTATAAGTTAAAAGGAAGACTTATCCAAATGTTTTGACATGAAATATTTGGGTCTTGCGAAACAAAATTTTGGCATGGAGACTATTCTTGACAAGAATGTCAAAAAGTTGTGCTTGTCATAAGAGAAACATATTAAATGGGTGCTTGATTTAGCTTCCACTAGATTTGTCGTAACATTACTAAATTGCCTTAAAATAGTTATTTCTATTGAATTTGAGGACCAACGAAATAGTATTGAAAATAAAATTAGACATTATTTAAAAAAAGTATGAGTTCAATTTAACAAAAAATTATTTTTAAGATTCTAAATACATTTGGAATAAAATTTTAAAGACTAAAATAAACTTTTTTCTGTAAAAATAAAGTAGCGATCAACAAAAACGCTGGAATTGATCTCCTTTGCATTAATTCATGTATATACATGCTAATATACTTATAATGCATATTTAGAATTTCTATAGAATAGGAAAGAAATAATGTCGTGGATGGTAAATGGTATCTTTACCAAATTTTGGACAATACGATCAAATTATTGATTAAACAGTAAAAGCTTTAGAAGGATTGTTGGTTCATGTCAGAGTAGAGTACGGATAACGCTTGGAACGCAACTGAATAGGAACAAATTTTACTTAAAGAGTAGTCAAACAGACTGTATCCGGTTTAAGCAGGGTTTTTAAACCCGGACCGGACCGGCCGGTCCGACCGGTCGGCAGTCCGGTCCGGTTAGGCTCCCAAAACTGGTCTTCAATTGGACCGGTGTGAACCGGTCAAAACCGGTCAATTTGACCGGTTTTGACCGGTCGGACCGGTCCGGTCTGACCGG
>JAOSBM010000206.1:27824722-27841524 GCA_027568955.1 Erythroxylum tenue
ATGTAAAATATTTAAAAATTATTGTTATTTCAAATTAATTATCATTATTATTTATTATTAAGATTTTTGAAAGCATGATTGATGTAAACAGTAAACTAGTAAAGTATACAGTACAACTGTATAATTTATCAATATGAACTATTTTGCAATTTTTAAAAATTTTAGAGACTATTTTATAAATTTAAAAAATTTTCCGAAACGGTATCCGGTACCGACCGATACCAATACCGTTCTGTTCGAGAATTTAATCCGGTACCGAACCCGATACGTTATTCATAAGATTGGTATCTACTCTTAAACACTATTGGGGGAAACAACGGGTGCTTTATAAGGCATAAATTGTCGAGTCAAACATCTTTTCGCGCCAAAAACATGAATAACTTAGCTCAAAACAAAACGATTTGGAAGACAGCAGTGTCTTGTATGATGGTCAACACCCAATAAAGAAAAAGAGGCACCTAAGTGCCAAAACTGATTCACGGTTGCTGCCCTCTTGTTTTAAGTGATGCAAGATAAATGGTACAGAAAGGCCCTCGGGCAAGAGAACAGGTTTCTAGTATATATCATTTATTGACGGACTCTTTGAGAGGGAGAGAGGCATGGAGTGGACTACGTAAAAATAAGAAATCTAAAACTGAAAACTGAAACTGGGAGAATGATTCCCTATCCCTAACTTTGCTATGGTGTAGCCACAAGCAAGTTATATATGAACTAGGTTTGTAATCAAGAAAGAGTGGCCACTAGCCACTCCTCAGTAACTAGGTTTGATGATGCAGTAAATACATTTATCTTTAAAAAATTTCATGCTAAAAGTAAGGAAAATGCTGGTGAACTAGGAGGCTAGTTGATTTTGTTCAATGATGTAAAAGGAACCGGCACAAACCTAAATGCAAGTTATAGTCATCCATAAGTCAAGTTTGATCCAAAGTTCAGCCCCATTTCATAAATGACGGCGTTCCTTTTAATTCTTACTATAAAAGAAATTCTTGTAATTGGATAGATGAAATGATAAATACCTAGTATGTGGTTTAGGAAAGATTTCACTGCGACCAATTGTAGATAAAAATGTCTCTCTTTTTGTGCGGCAATCATTTATAACATTTCTCTCTTTTTCTTAAAAGGATTTTATCAAATAATTAAATTTTAATTACAGATCAATCTGGGGTCGGAAACTTCATAGGCATTGACTTTTAGAGCTTCATAAAAAATTAAGGGCCTTTGGAATTTAAGTCTATAGTATTAACCGTAACATCAGCGATTTTACAAAGTAGCTGACAATAGTGAAGAATTAAGATTCCTTATGGGCATGACATGAGCATTCTGCATAAACTCCACCACAACTGTTGAATCCACTTCCTATGCAAGAATTATGACACATCAAGGTTGAATTATTTGAGCAGTTCAAGAAAATGCTCAGAATCACATGTCGTGATTGCAAATGAAGACAAAATATTCAAGTTTGAGGAGGAGTCTTGAAGTAGCAAACTTGAATGGAAGAGTTATTATTAATTTACGTTATATAGAAATTAATTTAGCAAACTTAAGTTATTGAGCGGTTATAATTTAAAAAAAATTGTAATCGTTTTGTTTGGTTTTAGAGATGTTATATAAGGAGGCTTATTAGAAGTATAAAATAGTGTAATATAGAGAAATCATTTTCTCCTATAAATTCTCTCCGCTCTTTCTTCTACATTTGGTATCCAAACCACAATCATTCCAGTTGCCACTTCCAAAGTTAATTGGAAGAATTACGATGATTGGGTTGTCCAAATGAAAGTATGTTTCCACTATCAAGACGTGTGATTTGGTGGAAAAAAGGTTTCACAGATGTCACAGATTGAATAGTATTTAAGTCATTCAGAAAGGAGGAGTAGGATGCATTATTAAAAACCCGCAAGAAAGATCAAAAAATATTGTATTTTATTTTTTTCTGCAGTCCAGCAGGAAACAATATTTTCGAAAAATATCATTGGCTGAAACGTCCCATGCAACATGGGATATTTTTCCAGAAATCCTACAAAGTAGAAGAAAGAGTTAGACAAGTTTGCTTGCAAAAACTTCATCGAGATTTTGAAAATATGAGAAATGAATGAGTCAGAATCTATTGCTACCTATGTTGATCGAGTTCAATTCGTTGTTAACCAATTGCATGCTAATGGTTAAGTTATAAATGATCAACGGGTTGTGAAGAAAATTACACGATCCTTAATTTCAAAGTTTGATTCTATTGTGCCTACTATTGAAGAAGGGCTTGATTTTTTGATAATGACAGTTGAGAGGTTATTGGGTCTCTATCTTCACAAAAGCATAATGGACCAACGAAATAAAAATTCAAATACTAAACATGCTTTGCAAAGCAACACAAATACATCCAACCATGGTGGATATAAAGGTGATCGTGGTCTCGGAAAAGGAAATAATTTTGTCTCAAATAGGGACAAGATAGGAGAAAACAATTCTTTAGATGGGAGATCAAATTTTTTACTTGACAAATCCAAAATTCAGTGTCATAGATGCCAAAGTTTCGGGCATTACGTATCAGAATGTCAAACAAAATTACAAGGTGGAGATCAAGCCAATGTAGCAGAAGTAGAGGATAATATGGTCCTTGCTTGCAAACAAAGTCCAAAGGCAGAAAACAATAATATCTGGTATCTTGACATAGCGTGTAGCAATCACATGACAAGAAAGAAGGAGTTGTTCTCATTTCTAGATGAGACAGTGAGAGGAGAGACGAACTTGGCAATAAATCCAAAATCTTTGTGATGGGTAAAGGTGACATTAGTATACAATCAAAAGATAACACTAGTGTTACTATTGCTGACATGTTCTATGTACCTAGGTTATATTGGAATTTGTTAAACTTGGGTCAGCTTTCAGAAAAAAGGGCACCAAATTCATATTGTAGATGGGGTTTGTGAAATCAAAGGCAAAAATGACAAAACTGTTTCAAAGGTGAAAATGATGAAGAACCACATGTTTCCTTTGTCTCTCCAGATGAGAACATTAATGAATTTGCAAGCAATTGTGAAAGATAGCAATTGGCTTTGCCAACTTTGATTTGGTCATCTTAATTTCTGAAGCTTGAAGTTGTTGGCACAGAATCACATAGTGACTGGTCTTCCTATAATTGATGCCCCCAACAACCTATGTGAAGGCTGTATACTCAGAAATCATCACAGAGACTCATTTCCAATCGGAGAGTCAAGACGAGCAAAGCAACCATTGGAACTAGTTCGTACTGATATATGTGGACCAGTGGAGGTAGAATCTATCAGTAACAAAAGGCATTTTTTCACTGTTCGTGGATGATTTTACCAGAAAATTATGGGTTTATTTTCTGAATGAAAAATCTGTAGCTTTAAACAAGTTCAAAGAATTCAAGGCACTTGTTGAGAAACAAAGTGGATTTCATTTGAAGACTTTAAGATCAGATAGAGGAGAAGAGTTTACATCAAATGAATTCAATGACTATTATAAGAAAGAAGGAATTCGACGTGAGTTGGCTGCTAGCTATACTCCACAGCAGAATGGTATAGCTGAACGATAAAATAGAACAATATTTGAGAAGGCTAGAAGTATGTTGAAGGGTACATATTTACCAAGCCTTTTTAGGTAGAAGCTGTTTCTTGTGCTATTTAATTATTGAATAAGTTTCTCATAAAAAGCATTTGTGCAAGGACACCAGAAGAAGCATGGAGTGGGAATAAGTCAAATGTTTCTCACTTGCGAATATTTGGGTGTGTAGCATATGCCCATATACCTAACGAAAAAAGGAAGAAGCTTGACAACAAAAGTCAGAAATGCATCTGCATTGGCTACAGTGACATGACAAAAGGGTTATAAATTGTATAATCCAGACACTGAGAAGGTTATCATAAGCAGGGATGTCCGATTTGCTGAAGATGAAGAATGGCAATGGAATCAGAATACTAGTAGTGTTATCGTTAGTGAAGCATCAACAAATGGAGCATCTTTAAGTCATGTTTCTATGTCATCACCGTCACCGATCAATATCCCTTCTGAAATAGCATATGCAAAACCATCAAGTCGTCCTCAAAGGACTCGTGTAATACCAGCACAATTGCAAGATTATATATTAGGGAGAGTTGAGGATAATGATGATGAGTTAAACAATGATACCTTGTCAAGCTTTTTGTTTATTTGCAGATTGTGATATAGTTTCTTTTAACGATGCAATAATTGATGAGAAATGGATCCAAGCCATGAAGGAGGACATCCGATCTATCGACAAGAATGATGCTTGGGAGTTGACTTCTCTACTAGTTAGAAAGAAGCCAATAGGAGTCAAATGGGTGTACAAAACCAAGTATAGACCTAATGGTGAAGTTGTTCGCTATAAAGCAAGATTGGTGGTTAAAGGTTACAATCAAAAGTCGGGAATCGATTATTTTGAAGTTTTGCTCCAGTTTCAAGAATGGACACAGTTCGAATGATTTTATCTCTTTTTGCCCAAAATAAGTGAAAAGTTCATCAAATGGATGTTAAATCAGCTTTTTCGAATGAAATACTTCAAGAAAAAGTCTATGTGGATCAACTGCCTGAATTTGTTAAGAAAGGAGATGAGAACGATCTCAACTTTTCACTAACTACATATTTCATTATTAGGGTTGGTATTAATTTGAATGCAGGTGATAACATTACAAATTTTCTTTCAAAAAAAAATTCTCAATTGGAAATGAAGATTATTTGTTCAAAATTTTCTAACTTCAAAATTAATTGATGAAGAAGGTTTAACTTACATTTACAACCAAAATATAAATAAACAAAAGCAACTCAAAATGAAATATGTTTTGAATTAGAGAGGATCACAATAATTAATCTCGTTGAATCACTGCTTTAATTTAAGGTTTCATCTATGAAAAAATATGAATGATAAAAAATGGTGAAACAGAAGAGAAAACGTTGCAGAGTTTTATGACATTAGATGAGGCAGGCTTTGATGGATCAAATTGAAACCTATTGATGTTCTAAGGTATTAGGATAAGGGCTTATAAAAGCAGAATTCATCTGCCATATCTTGAGCGTCGATGTGATAGTAGCGTCAGTAGCATTATTGAACAAATAGAGCTTCGCAGCTCCATAAATTGCCCTTGTTGGGTAAACTCGTGAGGTGATACAAGTCCTACCACCTTGAGCAAAACTTTCGATGATAGAATGATCCACCTGATTAAACCATAGAAGTAAAGAATTGTAATTGATTTTCTAATTAACATCACTAAGTAAAGTTAGAAATAATTAGGGTCTTGTATGCATACCAATATTCTCATAGAGAACTTTTCACCCTCTAATACAGGAACATAGCTTCCATAAATGTGTTTGTTAACATCATTTGCAATCGATGACCTGCAGAAGAAACAAGACATTGGTTTAGATAGTTAGGATTGAATATGAAATTCAAACATATAGACATGTTTGGTTTACCTTGACTGATCTGTGCAAAAGTAGGTTTTGACAGTTCCATCACTTCTTTTGGTGATATAGAAGTATACAGGAGTCTGCTCAGAGAGTACACTATCCGCGAGAACTAAAAGACCAAATGGTCCTAATGTATTACGTTGAGCAGCTCCATCACTGCTGCCACAACTGAACTCATCGTTAGCTTCAGACAAGCTCTCCAAAGCTTTTTTGTCCAACTCAAATTTAGCAATAATGTCTAGCTGTATTACATAACCAAGTTAGAACTGTAAATTGTTTTCGTCATATAGTTTTCATATTAACTCTATTGTAAACCAAAAGCTTTACGAACACAAACCTGTGTGGCCTCTTCAAGATCAATTGGGACAATAGATCCTGGTTTGACCTCAATATTTTTTAATTTTTGACTTCTTAATCTCAACTTCTCTACCTCTTTCACTGGCCACTGTAGCAGATTGGTGCCTGTCTTTGTGTCAAATGAAACTGTCCTAGGAATACCCTGCAAAACGTAATTGCCAAGTATTTCATGTTAATGATCCTTTTAAATAAAATTTACAATAGTCATCAAACGATAAGAACATCTTTCCCCATTTTCTTTTTGAAGCTTAACTTTGATCAGAATAGAGCTTTTACCTGAAGCGATGCCCATCCTTTCATCACATCAGCAGCCTCACTGTCAGACTCCACGATCCAGCCCCACAGCACTCGTCGAGCTCTCATCTGATCATAAAATGTCTTGGAAGCGTAGAACACGCCATAATCATATCTGATACCAATGCCTACATCAATATCTAGATTATCAGGAGACCATGTACCAGCCTTATCGTCATAAGTTCCAATTGCATAGTGATCATGCCTAGTATTGTCGAGACTGGCCTTGACCACATGCTTCACATCAGGGCCATTAGCTGAAGTATCAAGACCAATATCGGTTGTGTTAGACACGGGATAAAAATCCACACATTCCCACATGCCAGTACCAGGAACAGCATGAAGTATCTGGCCTGTGAACTCGTAATTTATGAAATCCTCAGTGTCGTAGATCAAGGCTATGCCTGTTTTGTTAACTTTAGACCCGATAGTAATGCGCCATTTCCCTTCTGAAGTCAACCACGCTGTGGTGGGATCACGGAAGTCCTTAGCACCTATACCTGGTGGCGGGACTAAAACTGGGTTACCCGAGTATTTGACCCAGTTGAGGAGGAGAGGATCATTGTGGTCTGCTGGATATGCAAGGTTCTGTACCTGAACAGACTGATTAGTAGAGCCGGTATAAAGCATGACTATTTTGCCATCAGGGAGGATTGTGGCAGAGCCAGTCCAAACACCATTTTGGTCATACCATTGATCAGCAACCATTGCTAAAGGAAGGTGAAGCCAATGGATTAAATCCCTGGACACCGCATGGCCCCAAACTATGTCACCCCATACTGGACCATTAGGATTGTACTGGTAAAAGAAGTGGTACCATCCTTTGTAAAACAATGGACCTATAGTTACAGATTTTAAAGCGACATGTTAGTTTTGAATTTGGTAACTTAGGGCCACGTACAAGATTCTCCTAATCCTCAAAATTTTCTTTTTCTTTCTTCCCCGTATATTGGACTGTGTTTGACCTTTTGGAATGTATATTCTCCTTACGTTTGTTACTTTATCAGTTAACCAGAACATAGCTAGACAAGTTTGACCTATCAAATTCAACTAAGTAACCTGTTTGAAAACTGAAAAGCATTCATTTATCTACGTTTTGATAACAAATTCAAAATTCTCAAATTCAATATGTTAACTAAGCAGTTTTTATGTATAAAACGATAATATGTTTTTACCAAAAAAAAATTCAAATCTCACTATTGAATTTCTGAAATGTTAATCCAACTTAGGCTACTAACATTTCCAATTAAAGAAGTCGATAAAATTATCGTAAACTAACAAAAGAGATATCGGCTCTTACCATTAGGATCTGAACCAGCAACCGAATTTCCCAATCATCACAAAAGAAGAAAACAGAAAACTTAGTCAGATGGCTAAATTTTCTATATAATAAAAACAAATAAAAGGAGGGATTGACGACAAATTTTGTGATTCAAAAGTTCCTCTTCAAAGTTACCAATCGAAGAGATCGAATTCCTCTAATTCTTTTACTGAGTTTTAAATTTTTAACTCTAGAACTTCTATGAATACACGTCACGTCAGATAAGAGTTAGTCCCCGACCCACATAATCAAGGAACTATCCAACGAGTAAGATTAATTGGAGGACCTACACAATAGCCAAAAGTAGCAACTTTTGTTTACTTTTACTAGGTCGCATGCATTCTAATTCCTAATATTGTAATAAATCTCATAACAACTAGCCTTACCATTACACAAAATATTTCCCAATTATAGAGGCTAAAACAATGGATTTTTTTAAAGAAATCAAAGCAGAAGCAGAGTTATGCCATAAAACAAGAAAATCTTTAAAATGAACGACGAACCAAAGCCATTAAATGATAAATTCTAATTTGTTTGTACATAAAACGAAATCAACCGATGAAATAGGGAAGTACGTACCATTCATCCAATTCTTTTCAGGCTGGAAGTGAAACGCAGTTCTTTGCCAAGACAACATGCTATTGTTCCACTCGAAGTCCTTCACTCCTCCGACCATCACGTTCGCCTTCTCCGACACGCCAGCCATCTTGCTTCTTGACGCCGGCCTAAGATACTCCGGCGTCGTCGACGTGACGGATCCCACATTTTCATTTCCTGCTGTTTTATCGGGCAATTCAGGCACGTTGTTATTGTCGGTCAAAGCTGCGACTAAAGCAACGACAAACAGCCCGGAAAAGATCAGTAGGAGCACTTTCTTTGATCTCCGGTCGTCGCTTGCCGGAGATTCACCGGGAAGAGGGCTGTAGTTTGAATGACTTGAGATGGGCAGAAATGGGTTGGATTCTGCCATCAAGACAGTTATGCAATACAAGATCTTTAGTACTCGACTACAGATATAACAAGCAGAGACAGAAAAAGAGTTTATAATGAGGTGGTTTTATGTACATCATGATATTGAGGTTATAGAATGCTATATATAGCGCGTCTAGCTGGCCATATTATTTAATATATTATGAAATGTCTTTTTTTTTCAGAAATTAAAACGACAAAATAAAAGATTTAAATTTTAAAAATTTTAATAATACTATTATAAAATTAATTAAAAATTGAAAAAAATTAACGAAAATAAAATATGACTAAAAAATTTTTCCTTAATAATAAAAAATTTAAAGTTTAATTTTAAAATTATTAAAAGAATATTAATTAATTTATTTTAATTTTTAAAAATTTATTAATTTATAAAAATTAACCAATTAGTTAATAATTTGATAGTTTTTAACAACAAAAATTATTAAAATAAATCGAATAAAATTTAAAAATCTTGAATTAAAAATTAATGGTTCAAAATTTTAGAAATTGATTAAATTTTTAATTAATAAAATGGTGTTAGCTAGTGAGAAACTTTAGATTAATTTGTCAGAACGATTTGTTGTCTGAATGAGGACGGAAACTGCGTGAAATAAGGTTAATTGACAGTTCTGCGGTCTTGAGTTGGCAATGTTGATTGCCATTTATTTAACGTGAAAATGCTTTGGACCGTTTACCCATGGAAAAGCTATTTTCCTGTTATGTCTTTGTGGGCCAACGTTTCAGTTCGTTCCAATAACTTGTTAGAAGTTCAGAACTTGGCATGTTTTTCGAGAGTTGAAGTCCAAGTAATAATGAGGAGCACTCGCTTTAACTCGCTTCTTAACTTCTGGAATTACTCGTGTACTTGGGCTAATACACTGTCACTGTTACAAAAAAGAGAAAGACTTTTTTTAATTTAAAAAAAGAATATATTACCAAAGCAGAAACTTATACACAATCCTCCTCGAGGATTCTACAAGCTGTAAAAACCTACATTATACAGAATATATAGTAATTACAAATCAAAAATCAGATTAACCATAATGATCTAAGTTTTTGGCTAATGCTGTCTTGCTTTTCTTTGGCTATCGTAGTTTCTCTAATCAAGTTGATAATTATCTCGACAAGTTCAATTTGTACTGCTCCTCACTTTTGTAAATTATCCTATTTCTCTCCCTCCATAAATAATAGATCACCATTTGGAAAGAAATCTTGATGAAAATTCCATCCTTCAGACCTGAGTTAGAATATCGAATGATAAAGTTCAATATTTCATTCCAATCAAAAAAGAACCTTGGAAGTCTAATCATGCGCAAAATTATGCTCCACATCGATTTGCTATATCCGCACTCAACAAACAGATAGTTTCTATTCTCATTTACTTGTTTACATAAGGCGCAAAGCGGATCGTAACTCTCAAACCAATGGTCTTTAGTTTTTAATCTGTTCTTTATAACTAACCATAAGAAAATGGCAAATTTGGTACTCAAAACCTACTTCCATACTGTTTTTGCCCACGGGACTGACTCCATTGGCCCCACCAGTAAATTATAAGTCGATTTATTGTTAAATAACCCGCTAGCATGGACAGTCCATACCACCTTTTCCTTCCTTCGCACAATAGGCAGCTAAGGTAAATAGTTTTTCAGCAGTTGAAAATGCCTAATATTTCGGATCTTATCCCTCTCTTGGATGAGCCATGTAACTTTAGCCTCTTTAGGAATCCTACTCCTTAACACTTACAAGTTATTACGCAACCAAAGAGGACTGAAATCAGTCCAATTATCAAACCACATCCAAATGTCTTTACCATCCCCTACCTTATACTTCATAGAAGGATAAATTTGCTCCCTAAGGTTTAACATGCTCTTGAATATCCATGAATATTCACGATTATGTTGAAGCTACAAAATTTTTTGAAATTTAAGATGATAAATCTACACTCATTTCACCCACATTGCTTCCTTATCAACAAATAATCTCCAAATCCTCTTCAGTAGCAAAACCCATTGCATTTGAGTAATTGAAATGACCCCTAATCCCTCATGCTTTTTTAGAAGAATAATTTCACTCCACTTAACTTTGCCCCCCTTTATTGTTTTCAGTTTTACCAAACCATAGGAACGATTTTAATAACCTCTCTATTTCCTTGATCACTCTCTTTGGGATTATCATATGAGCTGCCTAGTGAACATGCATACTATTCAAAACAGAAGTAATAAGGATGACTCTAGCAACTAATGACAAGAATATGTTCTGCCAAGCAAGGATTCTAGATTTCAGATTTTTTAACAAAGGAATAAAATCTGAATATTTAGGCTTACCCGAAGTAATAGGAGCTCCCAGATAGTGAAAAGGAGTCTCCTGTAGTGCAAACCCCACCATATTGCTTATCCATTCTAGGTTCCTGACATTAGAGGACACATACACGTCACTCTTCTGCTCATTTATCTTCATCCCCAACTAATCAGAAAATATGAATACTATGTTCATCATCATCATAATAACATGAGATTCAGCCTTGCAAAATAGAATAACATCATCAGCGTAGAGCAAGTGTGACAATTTCATATCCCTATATTTAAAATGGTATTGAAATAGATCATTGCTATCTACAAGTTTAGAAACAAGTCTAGAAAATCCCTCCATAGCTAGAGTGAATAGATAAGGGGAAAGTGAATCCCCTTGCCTAATCCTTCTAAAATTTAAAAAGGTCTTGTTGGAATCCCATTCACTAACACACTCATCGATGTAGTTTGTATACATTGTTGAATCTAGTGACAAAATATGATAGGTAAACTAATGGATTCCAAACAAACTTTCAAATATTCCCAACTAATGGTACCATAAGCTTTAAATAAATCAAGCTTCAATGCACAACTCTTAATATGGGAACGATACTCGCCCAACAACTCTTGAAGAATTAGTATATTGTCACCAATGCTTCTCAATGGCAGAAAAATACCTTGTGCCACATTGACCACCTCTGACAATACTACTTTCAATCTATCTACTAGTAAAGTATCGATAATTTTATAGGCAGTCGAACAATAAGAAATTTGACGATAATCCACATCGCGGGCCTATCCAGGGGTGGATCCATTATTGCTCCCAAAAAATTCCCCACTGCCCTGAAAAAATTTCATATAAAAAATTTATTATTTTAAGTTTTTCCTCCATAAATTTTTTTTCTTCCATTAAAAATTTGCCTCCATTAAAAATAAAATTTTGCCCCCACTTAAAAAAATTTCTGAATTCGCCCGTGGGCCTATCTATCTTAGGAACTAGACAAATGAAAGTATGGTTCATCTCCTTCAGCAATGGGCTAGAAAAAAAAAGAACTCAACATCACTTCAGTTAAAAGAGGGCCCGTGATGTCCCAAGTTAGTTGAAAAAAACTTGCAGAATATCCATCAGGACCAAGCGCTTTCGAACTATGTAATCGAAACACCTCTTTCACTTGTTGGGCAGTGTAAGGGGCATTGAGCATCTTCAGGAGTGATTGGTTTGGTCTGAACTCCAGAATATTTCCTACCTCAAATCCACTTTGCTGAACTTCAGTGCTCCTCATTGGATTGATAAAGTAGCCTTGAATGTGACCAAAGATCTCTTGCTAATCAGATATCACGTTACCCTCCTCATCCTTCAATTCAGTGATTTTAGTATTCCTTCGAACCAACAAAGACGCTTGAAAAAATGTTCAATTGATATCCCTTTTTTAAAGCCATGTTTATCTTGTTTTCTTTTTAATAATTGAACTCTGCAATCTCAACATTTCTTGGTAATTCTTCAATCGATCTGCTTCAAGAGTCCTTGATGACATGAACTTTCTTACAAACTGTAGGGATTCACGTCGATCTGCGGACAAGTACTGGTAAAAGATGAATTACACCGTCACCTTTGAAAGTTTTTTGTATTGCATATGCGTAGTTTAAGATTTATTTATATTAACGTACGTGTTAATTGGTTTAGACATTATGAGAAGATGTATTATTCAATTAAACAATTAATCATTAATACTAATTTATAACACCAGAGATCCATTATGTTCTCATTTCAGTATGGAAAAAAACCAAATTTACCTGAATTTATGATGTGTTTTTGAATCTTTTGATTCGACCCGACAGAACTACATCCAATTATTGCACCTCACTGTTTTTACGGAGAAGTGGTTAAAACGTTCCTAAACTGTAGATCAAGACCAGGACTCAACCAGCTAGTTGAGTACCTGGCAATATAATTCATTTGATTACTTGTCGTAGATTGAATGTGGCCCATGCTTTTCTTTGCATTGGATAATATGATTCTAGACAGGAGCAAACTTGGAGTTATATCTATTGGCTTACCAACTATGGTAGGGGAATTAATTTGAAAAAACTTGAGCAGTCTTCTGGTTTGACGCCAAAAATGAACTCAAAGGTAAGCCTTGTATAATTAGAAGTCGGTTCCATTCTAAGCCAATGAATGTCAAATTAGAGCCATTCCGTAGTTATCCCCCTTTATTTTTACTATGTGTGATTTGGTAAACGATTCCAGAAAGTAAGCTCAAAAACTGTAATTACAGAATATGGTCTTACAGATTGACGGCATCGTGCTTATTTAATTATCTCTTGCAATATCCAATTTGATAACGATCTAATTGTTTGAATATTCAAAGTCGAAATTCCCCCACGTCAAGCACAAGACTGAAAAAGAGAAATGAAATAGTTTCACCGCATTAGACTTATGAATTAGTGGGATAAATTAATTAAGATGGAATGGTTAATTAATTACATTTTAAGTTTCTCCAATTCAGGAAATACGTTGTATATTTTGCGCTCTTTTTTTATTCAAACATATCAAAGTTAAATTTAACTTTGCCAGGCATTCCTAGAGGTCAAATATGAAGTGAACTTAGAATTTAATACAACTTTTGGTCAGCGATCTGACTATTCAGCGGTATCATTAAATTAATATGAAGTTGAATTCAGTCATTTACATAACGAGTATTTTTTTATTTTATTTTATAACGTCTGCATAATGACTCCTTGAATGGAAGGAAATACTAGATGACCTCCTAATTGGCAGACTCTAGATAAAATCGCCACGCAAAAGCAACGTCAAGAAGGTGAACAAACGAAAGATGACTAAGAATATTCAACTAAAAAGTTTGATTATTGAACGATTATTTGTGATGTCTAATGCCAAAAGCTTTGCCGATTCAGAGACAGAAAGCGACCGATTGCTCCTCCAAGGCCTCTAGTTCCTCTCAAGACCGATGGCTCAAAACGCCAAATCATGATGCCACGGCAGATGAGCGCGGCTTGTTGTCCTTTTATTACCACACACTCTTAGGACATGACCCTCGCCAACCAATCCGACTTGCCAAAACTACTTGAATAAGTCCTCATTATTCAGATAAAAACAAAACAATGAATGCAAGGAGCAACCTAAACAACAACCACATAAACGAAGAAATAATTCCATGTTCGGTCTTCATTGTTTGATTGACGCCTATCGGCATCTTCTCACGTGAAGACCTCATATGCGTGTCAGAGTTCCCATATGCGTTTGCCTCCAGGAAACACACATCGAACAGGACACATAAAGATTGCAAACTTTGTCATTTAATAAGTATATAATCACTAATGGAGTGGCAGATCCATTTCTGGTCTATAATTGGACCGAACCTACATCAATTGCAATGATTCGTATATAAAATTGATTAATGCAATGGCGGTTGGGGGTTGGGGGGATAATTTAACACGTTAGCTATTTAACTTGCTTCATTATTATTATTATTGAAAACTGCACACTGTCCCACATAATCCACCGCAAGCGAGGAATCATTTCATAAAGAGTCCCACATGGCCCAATCGTAGAATTCTCCTACTTGGCAATGGAATTAATATTTTACATAATTCTGTTGAGTTGAGTGTGAAAGAAAGACGCACAATTTCAAATTAATAAAATAACGACCCACTTAGTGATGAATTTTTCTTGTGTTAATTTTTTTAAAAATATGCATCATTTATTAGTCTTCTTACTAGCGATATTGACATATACAATATTATTTGACAATTACAAATCACACTAACATAAGAAAAAATTTGATGTAAGTGTGATTATTGATTATAAACTTTGGTGGAATTTTTTGTAGTTGTAAATGTGTTAATTTTCTTAAATAAAAATATGTTAAATAGAAACTTTTTTTCATTTTGTTGTATTTAAGTTCCAATTTTTAAATTTTAATTCTTAATTATTCTTAAATGTTAGAGTTAGTTTATCATTGTTATGTTAAACATAAAGAATAGATATAATTGTGATTATATTTATACTAAATTATCAAATTTAAACTATTTAATAATTATCTAAACAATATATTTGTCATATTACATTTTTATTCATTAATACTAACTTGAAGAAATTTAAATTCCTTAAATATTATAAAGATTAGAATTTTGATAATGGGGTTACTAAGTTGAAGTATTTTTAGAAATTAAATCAATATAATAGCATTAAACTATTAAAAACCATATATCTTAAGTTCAAATACTACTTTAGATTAGCTTAATATCAAAGACTAAAATAGCTATATAGAACATAGCTTGAATGAAATGAAGTACAAGCTACAAGTTCCTAAGAATCCATTAGAGTGACAATTCATGATGCAACTATAAAGTATATCTTTTCTATTATCTCCTTAACCTCTAATATTTAAATTCTTGTTTTACTTTTTTTCCCCGTAAGACAACTTTAAAAGATAAGACCATTTTGTTTAGCTTTTAGCCACTCAATAATGAGTTTGTTAATCTCCATCTATTTATGATGAGAGCCTTGCAACTAAGATAAACTTAATGTATTATCATATGCATCCTTATCATGCTAATCAAGTTCACTGCCAAAGCACTCCTTTGCATGCTTTGATTATACAAAATTATCTATTTACATGCCAAACAAAATGTAATAAATAGCATAACTTAATCATGAAAAACAACCTATTTCCACTAATGACAACTCTATTGCATAGTATTCTCTATGTTAGCAAGAGGGGCAGTTATGCTATAGAGTTGGAGAATACTTTCCCATATTAACTCGAATAATTATGTTTAAAGAAAATGTGACACAAGCTTTCATCCTCCTACTTAAATAAAACAAAGATGCAAGATAAGTTCACAAAATTGGATAATTTGTCGTGTGTATTTAGTTTACCCTTTATAGTGAACCACAAAATGAATAATGCTTACGGATGAGCCTACTTAAACCGTAATAATTTGTGTCAAGACACTTTAGGAACTGGGATCCTTAGGAGGGATCAACAATAAGAGTAATTGAAAGTAGCTGAAGAAATTTTGTTCCAAACTAAGGTATCATCTTTGTTAGGAATAAGAACAATTCCTAATATTTGATCAAAATTAGAGGATTTAGGCATCAAGCCCAGATCAGAATTTATGTTTTCAATTACATCTTTTACAAAAGGATTGTAAGGATGATGTTATTTAGTGAATTTAGCTTTATTAATAAGAGTAAAGGACCTGAATTATTCTAATTGCCAAACTAGAATGATGTTTTTGCCCAATTCTAAGCTTGCTTTTAACTACCAATCTCAGCCTTCCCCTTAGTTTGAGAATATTGATCCTAATCCAAGAGGAAATTGCCTTAGGATATATGCATCATAAGTTGTCATTCCCTAAATAATAAGCATGTAACCATTGAATCCAAAGAGCATGTTTATCGTTTAGGATTCTCCATAGCCTTTTAATTGAGAGGACTTTATTAGTGACTTTCAATGGTATTATACCCAAACTTCCTTTATCTTTTGGCACATAAATGTCATCCTACTTCACTTTGGAAAAAAAATTTTCTTGATAAATCACCTGACCATAGAAAACTCCTAAGAACTTTTCTATTGATTTAATAGTTTTGCTTAGAAACATAAGGTGAGAAAAGCAATGAGTATGGATGTAGTTTAAGGCTCAGATGAAGAGTTGTTCTCTCCTTGCCAAGGTTAAGCTTTTGTTGTACTAGTTAGAAATTCTCCTTTAGATAGAAAAGCAATGAGTATGGATGTTGTTTAAGGCTCAGATGAAGAGTTGTTCTCTCCTTGCCAAGGTTAAGCTTTTGTTGTACTAGTTAGAAATTCTCCTTTAGATATTATCAACCAGAGGTTGGAAATCTTTGCAAACGGTTCTTTTTAAGGTAATTATATTCCCCAGATAAGCAAGATGTTGGCCCCTGAATTTATTTATTTATTTATTAAGCATGACTAGATTAATTTGAGGCTTGATGGATTAAATTGTGTTGGTATTAATTAGGATGATAGCATTAATTAGGTTAGGTGGCATGAGTTAATGTCATTAATGTGTTAGAAGTTGATTTAAGTTATAAATGGACAAGGCTTTTTCACTAAGGGTCTAATGGGCCTTTGGGCTTAAGTGAGGGT
>JAOSBM010000206.1:27855870-27865979 GCA_027568955.1 Erythroxylum tenue
AAATCTCCCATTTACAATCAGCTTTAACATGCAGTCATAAGTTGGACCCTTCCCAACTTAAAACCTTATAACTCATTCATTTCTCATCCAATTAAGGCAATTAAAAGCTTCATTTTCAATAGACTCACATGGATATCACATATCCAAAGAAGGTTCAAAAATGATGCAAATTGGATTTATTGTGATTTTTACAAGCCTGTTCTATTTCTGCTCTCTTCTGTACCACTAAGGTTAGTAACAACCTTCACTTATTCAGCCATATCTAACATAAAACTCATCCAATTAAAATTACCTTTCTACAGAACTTAGGTGACACATTTTGGAACATTTCGTAAGCAGAATTCATCATCCAATTCTAGCCCTAAGGTCCTCAAACAATTAACTTTCAGTTCTCATTTCAATCTCGCTGGTATTCTGAACTAGTACTAGTTCGGGGCCTGTTACTCTTATTCTGCTCACCCTAAAATCGTGAAAACATTCATGGAGATAGCAGACATCTAGCTCTACAACTTCTATGTTTTGAGTTTCTCCAGATTCACACGTTAAACAGCTCAAAAAAATGAACAAAGAGAGCCACGAATCTGTCTCCATGACAACTTAACCTTCAAAACCCTAGGTCTTCCTGTGACCACCAAAAAATATCATGCAGCATTAATTTGATGTCACTAAAATTATTATTCACTGCTCTGTGAATTTTTAATGACATCAGTCTAAATTACCAATTTATTTCGGTGTACCGGTTTAACTAGATACCGGGTGTTACATATTCAGATTGGAGCTTCAGAACAGCGACTTGTTTTTGGTGATTTCTCTCCTTTTATGTTCCTAACAATGTTATCTTGTGTAGTTGCTTATTCCTCTTGTTGATGTTGAGTTTATCTCTTTAAGAAAAGGATATTTATACACATTTTAATTTATTGGAGCTATGTTTTGGACCGAAGGTCCCGTCATTTTTACCCTTGATTTGAAGGAATTTTTCACGTTAAAAATTTCAATGTCGTCACTTGTGTTTGATTTGCTGTTATTGTTAACGAATTGCTATTGGTATTTACTTACTCCTATTACTCAAATAGATTTGGGAAGCTTTGGTATTGTGTTTACACTTCAGCAGAATTTAGCAATACCGAGTTTTTCCTAACATAATGGTATTAGAGCATTGGCTGATTTAATCCTTTTGGTCTATTTGAATTATGGAGGTTAATACTAATAGAATGTTTTACTTGAATGGAGCCAATTACCACAAATGGAAGGATAAGAACAAAGATTTGTTATTTGTGAAAAAGATGCATTTGCCTATGTTTGCCACTAATACATCAACAAGTATGTGGTTTTATTAGACAATGGATAGAAGATAATGCTTTTAATCACATTGTTAATGATACACATGCCAGAAATCTATAGGATAGACTTGAGCAACTTTATGCATCGAAGATAGAAAATAATAAATTATTTTTACTCAAGCAGTTGACGAGCTTGAAGTACAAGGAGGACAATGCTATTTCTGATTATTTGAATGATTTTTAGGGTGTTATTGATCAATTGTCTGGAATGGGTATAAGATTTGATGATGAGATACAGGGACTTTGGTTGCTTAATACTTTGCCTGATTCTTAGGAAACTTTTCGTGTTGCACTGACCAATTATGCTCCTAATGGTGTGGTAACAATGGAATATGCAAAGAGTGGTGTTTTGAATGAGGAAGTGAAAAAACGATCTCGGGGCTCTTCTACATCATCTTCACAATCTGATGGTTTGATTATAGAAGAGAGGGGGAGAAACAAGTTCAAAGGTTAGAAAGGTATAGAGAAAAGAAGAAGCAAGACAAGGCCTAAGTACAAGAATTTTGTATGCGATCATTGTGGTAAGGCAGGGCATATTAAGATATATTGCTTTAAGATGAAAAAGGAAATGAGACAAGAAAAGGACAGTGTTGATCAAAATCGTGTTGCTAGTGCTGTTAATGGTGATCTCTTTGTTGCTTATGATGAAAGTGTCATCAATTTGGTAAGTCATGAGACTAATTGGGTTGTAGATACTGGTGCTTCTTATCATGTCACACCAAGAAGGAATTCTTCATTTCTTATACTCTTAGAGATTTTGGGATTTTGAAGATGGGAAATGATAGCAAGATAAATGTTATTGGCATTGGAACAATTTGTTTGGAAACTAACAATGGTTCAAGGTTAGTTCTTAAAAATGTCAAACATGCACAGGAATTTGCTTGAATTTGATATCTGTAGGAAAACCTAATGAAGATGGTTATTGCAATGTCTTTAACAATGGACATTGGAAGCTTACAAAAGGTTCAATTTGTTTGGAAACTAATAATGGTTCAAGGTTAGTTCTTAAAAATGTCAAACATGCACAGGAATTTGCTTGAATTTGATATCTGTAGGAAAACCTAATGAAGATGGTTATTGCAATGTCTTTAACAATGGACATTGGAAGCTTACAAAAGGTTCAATGGTTGTAGCTTGAGGTAATAAATCTTCTAACTTGTACATGTTGCAAGGTTCTATTTCTGAAGGCTTAGTGAATATGGTAGAGAGTGGTACTACATCAAAATTATGGTATAGAAGACTAAGTTATATGACAGAGAAAGGGATTAATTGTTTGGCCAAGAAAAAATTGCTTCAAGGGGTTAAGGAAGTTAGGTTGAACAAGTGTGTTCACTAATTGGATGGGAAATAAAAAGAAGTTTCCTTTAAGAGTCATCCTTCTTCAAAAAGTTTGATTTACCAGAACTGATTCACTCAGATGTTTGTGGTCCTTTGAAGGTAAGATCACATTATATTTAGTGACATTTATTGATGATCATTCTAGTAAGCTTTGGGTCTATGCTTTAAAGACCAAAGATCAAGTTTTTGAGAAATTTAAAGAATTTCATGCCTTAGTTGAAAGAAAAATTGGCAAGAAATTGAAATGCTTCTACACTGATAATGATGGTGAATATTGTGGACCATTTGATAACTATTGTAGACCATTTGATAACTATTGTAGAGAGCAATCTATTAGACATAAGAAAACTCCTCAGTTGAATGGTTTAGCAGAAATGATGAACAGAACTTTAGCGGAGAGGGTTAGATGCTTACTTGCAGAAGCAAAGTTTCCAAATTCTTTTTGGGCTGAAGCACTTTGCGCAATTGCTCATGTTATCAAATTTTCACCCACTGTAGCTTTGGATGGTGATGTTCCTAATAGATTTTGGTTTGGAAAGGATGCGTCCTATGATCACTTGAGAGTTTTTGGTTACAAAGAATTTATGCATGATCCTAAGGATGAGAGATTGAAATTGGACTTTAAGACCCGACAATGTATCTTTATTGTTTATAGTCAGGATGAGTTTGGTTATCGATTGTATGATCCAATTAAGAAGAAACTTGTCAAAAGTCGTGATGTAGTGCTTTTTGAAGAACAAATTGTTAAGGATATTGAGAAGATAGAGAGAAGAGATTCTCAGAGCAGTGATAACTTGGTTGATGTTAAGTCAGTTTCTATAAATGATAACCCAAATGTAGTTGGAAATGACCATCAAGATCATGATGTTCAAGATGACAGTGAAGATGGCGATCAAGTGCAAAATGATCAACAAAGTGTAGACACTTTTGATGCTCCATTACATAATGTTGTAGTGGATCAGTAACTAACACCTACAGAGGCTCCAAAGACTTCTCTTAGAAGATCTGTTAGAGTGAGGAGACCTTTATCACGTTATTCTCCCAATGAGTATGTACTTATCTTTGAAGGGGGAGAGCTAGAAAATTTTAAGGAAGCCATAGATAATGAGCAGAAGGAGAAGTGGTTTGAAGAAATAGAAGATGAGATGAAATCACTTCATGATAATCTCACATTTGATCTGGTTAAGTTGCCTAAGAATAGGCAAACTTTAAAGAACCGATGGGTTTTCATGTTGAAACATGAAGATGGAGTTGCCTAAGAATAGGCAAACTTTAAAGAACCGATGGGTTTTCATGTTGAAACATGAAGATGGTACTTCAGTTCCACGGTACAGAGCCAGATTGGTTATTAAGGTCTTTTGTCAAAAGAAAGGAGTTGATTTTGAAGAAATCTTTTCTCCAATAGTGAAGATCTCACCCATTCGAGTTGTGTTAGGTTTCGTAGCACACCTTGATTTGGAGATTGATCAGATGGATGTTAAGACTGCTTTTCTTCATGGTGATTTGGATGAAGAGACATATATGGAGTAGCCAGAAGGTTTTAGAGTCAAAGGGAAAGAGGATTATGTTTGTAGATTAAGGAAGAGCTTATATGGTTTAAAATAAGCTCCAAAGCAGTGGTACAGGAAGTTTGATTCAGTTATGAAATAGCAAGGCTTCAAGAAGACTTTATAATTTTGTTGCTATATGTTAATGATATTCTTATTTTTGGTCATAATACTTGCAAAATTGCTAAGTTGAAGCATGATCTGAGTAAGTCTTTTGCTATGAAAGACTTAAGACTAGCAAGACAGATTCTTAGTATGAGTATCATTCATGACAGAAAGGCTAAGAAGTTATGGCTATCATAAGGGAAGTACATTGAAAAAAAATACTTCAGAGATTCAACATGGACAAAGCTAAAGCTGTAAGTACATCTCTTGGAATGAACTTTAAGATGAGTAAAAATAGTGTCCTTCAAATGAGAAGGAAAAAGAAAATATGCAAAGAGTTCCTTATGCTTTAGTTGTGGATAGTTTAATGTATGCTATGGTTTGCACTAGGCCAAATATTTCTCATGCTATTGGTACAATTAGTATGTTTCTTTGTAATTCGAGAATAGACGATTGGTATGCTATGAAATGGATTATGAGATATCTCCGTGGGACATCTACTGCGAGTTTGTTTTTAAATAGGGAAGCCTATTCTTTCAGATTACACTTATTCTGATTTAGCAAGAGATGTTGATAAAGAAAGTCTACCTCAGACTATTTGATTACCTTTGCAAGGGGAGCAGTAAGTTGGCAATTTAGATTATAAAAATGTGTTGCTTTATTTACCACAGAAGCAGGGCTTATAACTGTTGTTGAAGCATACAGAGAATTGTTATGGAAGAAGAGATTTGCAAGGGAACTTCGATTTATTCAAGATAGGTATGTGTTACACTGTGACAGTCAAATTGCGATAAAACTAGCTAAGAATTCCACATTCCATGGTAGATAAAAACTATTGATATTAAATACCATTGAGTTAGAGATGTTTTGGATTCTCAGTTGATCGAGCTTTGAAAGGTTCATACAAATGATAATTGTTTTAATATGATGACAAAGTCTTTACCAAGAGGGAAGTTTAAGATATGTTGTTTGATTGTTGGGATGGTGAGCACCTCCACATAGTCGAGAGAGGGAGATTTGTTGAGCTGTGGGTCCCATCCTATGTGGGAAAACCCATGTCTTGTCCCCTCCCATGACTTTTACTTGTTTTTTGTCTTCCACATATTAGCTTCTTCTTTAACCGTGGGAGTCGACACAACAAAAGGAAGAGAGAGCAAAAATAGTTTTAACATTTTTGGAAGACCAGATTAACTTTTCTTCTTGATCCACACTCATCTACCGTCTAATAGAGCTAAAAATTTAAGAATATCTTCTTGAGAGAGTCCTATACATTTTGAAAAGTCATCTTTTCATTTGGAGCTCTGGATGTTTAGATTGGAGCCTCGAAATAGTGACGTGTTTTTGTCGATTTCTCACCTTTTATGTTCCTAACAATGTTGTCTTGTGTAATTGCTTATTCCCCTTGTTGATGCTGAGTTTGTGTCTTTGAGTAGAGGATATTTGTATACATTTTAATTTACTGGAGCTATTTTTCGGGCCAAAGGTCCCGTGGTTTTTACCCTAGATTTGAAAGGATTTTCCACGTTAAAAATTTTGGTGTCGTTACTTATGTTTGATTTACTATTATTATTGACTAATTGTTGCTGCTCCTATTACTTAAATAGATTTGGGAAGTTTTTATATTGTGTTTATACTTTTGCTGAATTTAGCAATACCGAGTTTTCCCCAACAACATTAATAGTGTTAAAAATAAAATTTAACATAAATTTAATAATCATATTAAAGTTGCATTTATTTTTTGGCCTATGTTCATTCCTTATTTTGAAATAAGTTTAGCTTTTATTAAATTAGGCTTTGTTTTCACAATTTAGTAACTTGTTGGTTTCGCCTAAATGAATTCCAACCTAATAGCCACTAATTTATGTTTGTTTTTAGGGAAGTTAGCCTATTACTTTACTTTTAATTTTATTCCTTTCATTTTAGGTAGGATTAAAGGGGATTAATTTTAAGTTGAGGTGTGAAAACACGAAGATCTAAAATCAAAGACTTGAAATTTTTTTCCTTAGGGTTAAAGCCTCATTATTGTGTGACATCTATAAACTTGTAATTTTTTTAATTACTTTAAAGTTCAGTTATTGTTGACATTTTTCAAACACCTTAAACAAAGATGAGGTAGAATATCAAGTTAATATTTTTATTACATTTGCAATACTATCTTACTAATGAAAGATAGATAAAAACTTAAAGGAAAGGGAATAAAAAAATTCCTAATCAAAAAATTAAGTTTGAGGGTCGATTTATGAAGTGTGAAAAGTGTTAAGTACCATATTTTGCTTTTCTAAGTGATTAATTAGGTCTAAAATATTTTTTAGATTTAAAAATTAAAAAATAAACTTGAATGTGATATAAATAAAGGTAGGTCAAAGAAAGAAAAATAAATCATGTATTTAAATACCTAGGAGTTTGTAGTTTGATCAAAAATTTAAAATAAAACATTTATAATGGCATCTAGGACTTGAAATAAAGTTTAAAACATATGGATAAATGCTTAATAATGTATAGTTTTACTTAGGATTTAAAATAAAATTCTCAAATATGCCTATGTAGGGTCATATAATTTTGAAGATAAAAAAATTTGGAATTTGATATAAAAGAATGATTTCAATTTGCAAAAAAAAAAGCAATTGAACAAAATAATGATAAAAGAAAAGAAATCAAATTCCTAAAGAAATAATGTAGAAGGGTTTTACTTGAAAGGATAAAAGCACCTTTAAAAAAGACTAGATTTTTAAAAAGGGTTTGATTAAAAAATAAAAAGATTAGGGTTTGTTCTTTGTTAGGCCAAGAGCTTTTAGTCTCTAAATTGTTTAAAGAAAGAGAAAAACCTAAATGCTTATTGTTTAAAAGAGATGAAGTTTAAAGCTAAAGATTTTGGCTTAAACCTAATTTAGTAATGAGTTTTAACTTGAAACAAAATGAAAAAGTAGTAGTGATATTTTTAAAAAGCCTAATACTAACTAATTTTTTTAATCTTTAATATATGCAAAAGATATTAATTTAATCTTAATAGGAACATAGGCCTAACTAAATTAAGCTTAATTAGGCACAAGGAAGGTATTATTTTTTAACTAATAATTTTTATAATAGTTATAAAAAAGAATTAGAATCTAATTTTATTCCCAGCCCCCTGACTTGCCACACAGTCATCACTAAAGTTTATCATGATAGTTTGTTGTGCATACTCCATCCTAACCTTATAGGTCTTAGCAATAACATTCTCAATTTTCCTAACAGTTGCTAATGGAGTCAACATGTTGGCTCAATCCATTTGACAATTTTCCAAATACTAGAAGGTGAAGTCGTTCACTCCACTATCCAGACTCTTCGTATTGTCCGCACTGGAGTTGTGAATAGTTGTATGTTCTACATTTGCAAGTTGAGTCGAAGATACTTTAGCAATAACAATTTCAATTATGTCAACATGTTCTATATGAGTCTTCATCTGAGCACAATCCATTTGATAATTTCCCTATGGCTGGGAAGTATTTGTAATAACTTTTTCAGTCCTCAAACCAACTAATTGTTTACCATTAACTACAACCTGGGCCATTTTGTTAGCAGGAACTCCTAGGCTGACTACATCACCATTAAGCACATCTCTGGCCACATCACTAGTATATTCATCCTCTGCACTGCAACTATCTTTAACAGCCTCAATAGGGGCTATGTTAGAAACTACACCAATAACATCAACCCTTGCACATTTAACAGTATGGTTCACCAACTCAATTTTCTTGCAATTCCTGAGAATTAGACAAAGTTATGCTCTAGTTCCTTGTCAACTAGATCCTCAACAACATAAGGAGATTGCTCATTAGGCTGCTCCATATATCCTTCTGCTGTAATTACACCGAGCAGATGTTGGCCAAATTCTCCAATTCCTCCACTACTTCCTCCAAAGTTTTCTTAGATTCTACTAACCCTGTTAACTCCTTAAGAATGCCGATTATAAACATATGTTCTAGTATTTTTTACTTCATGTGGCTTATATAGGTAAGAGATAGTCACATTTTATTTTATTAACTCTCTACTCTCATCTAATTTCCATATTCCTAAATGGTCCAGAAAGGAAAGTCTCTCCTCACTTCAATATAAAGCTTAGCGAAACAAACTCTATCCATTCTAGCCATCTAGGCATCCACATTTATGGGTTTGCTAAGAGAATTTGCAAGGCAGCTTAACAGATTCACAGTCCAGAACTCAAACGGAACATCATGAAATTGAACCCATAACGGAATTGTTTGAGTGTTACCTCAATGAAACTCGATACTTGGCCTCCATCGTTGGATGAAAATGGGTTGGCTACTTACATGCCACGACCCCTCTTCTAGGATGTCATCGATGCTAGCCTCAGTGTTGATGTAAAACCCCAAACTTTTCTTTTCACGTGTCTATAATATTTCATTTCGTGTGAATGTTGTTTTCAGGCTTATGTAAATTTTATTTTCTCTAAAAGGTGAATTAGGAACTTAACCCTGAATGACAAGTATTAAAGTCAAATGATAGTCGAAAAATATTGGAGTTGACTGTTATAGAAATGGACCAAAAATAAATTCAATCGGATGGATTTATGATAGATCAAGATTGACTTTGTTTTAAATTATTGTGGAGTAAATTTGAAGCATTCTTGTGTTGAAACATATAGACATAAGAATCAGTCATAGTTATGAATATTTAAAGTAAATGTAACATCCCGTTTCCATCCAAAGGGGTTAGAACCCTAAAATTTTGGTACATGTGAGATCAATCAGAGAAATTGGGATAACACATCTCATGCTCATGCATTACATAAGGTGCACATGCACATGAATAGTGAATTTTTGCACATAAAAATGACTGTACATGCATTCATGACATTTCCCGGTATACTTGTGAATAACTGTGATTGTTTTGAGAATTGTGGGTTATTGGTATTGAAAATTGATTTGGAGAGTGGAATTGTTGTTTTAGAATTTTTGGAGAATTTTAGGAAATTTTTTTGAAAATTTTTGGGGGTAATTTTTGGACTAGAAAAAATGCCAAGTGGCAGACCAATTGATAATCGCAGTAGAATTTACTGTCAATTGGCAATGGAATTGTTGGATACATGACTTTATTGACAAGTGTCATTGAAAATTGGGTTGAATGGAGTAGTTTAATAGGTGAAATTTGTTGGCTCCATGGCAATTTGACATGTACCAAGCCATGCCTTTTAAATAACCTTTTTGTTTACATCTTTTAAGCCCCCTTTCTTGACATTTTTGTTGCTTTCTCCTTGGAAGACCATTTGGGTGTTTTTCTTCTCTCTTCTTCATGGCTTCTCTTCTTCTTCTTCATGGGTTTTGATTTTTCCTAACTTCCATTTATGATTAACCTCCCACTCATCTTCAACCTTACTATCGTTTTCCACCAAAGCAATTGTTAACTTTCCAACCCTAAAAATGGTGATGATCGTGGATGGTGTGTGAAGCTAGGTCTTGGTGTTTTTCTTGGAGAGCTTGAAGATTAGGTAACCAAACCAAGCAAGTCTTGCTTTTATTGTCATAGATATGATTAATTTCATAAATGTAGCACCCCACTCCCACGCGACCCGAACCCGACATCAATGGGGATATCCGAGTCCGTGCCCCGCGAGGGTGGCATGTCAGAGCATTCACTCGATTAGAAACTCAATATAATTTTTTTCTTTGGAAAGTATTGCACACATACGCGGAAATCAATTGAAAAACAAATTGGCCACTCTTTATTTCATAAATATTTGCATTTACAACATTTCAACCATTTCATAATTTATCAAAAG
>JAOSBM010000206.1:27866079-27882607 GCA_027568955.1 Erythroxylum tenue
AGATTTTGTTAAAATGCTTATTTTCTTGTAGTGTGTCTTAAGATGATCTCCACATTATCTCTATTCACATTCATCTTGATCATCATATATCTTGTCATTTAGATTTTGTTCGCATTCCTAAGATGAGTGAGGGTTTAAACTTCAAAACACAAACCATCCACTAGTGGATGTTAGGGCTTAAAGACAACTAGTGGATGTCAGGACGTAAAGACAACCAACATGCAGTATATCAACAAAAGTAATAAGAGCAAGAAAGAATCAAAATGGAAAAATTAATCCAAATTTTGTTGTCAAGAGAAAGTTTTGAGTGAATAGAGACTATTCGTTGGCATTTAGTACTACAGTCCGATATAATAACTAGTAGACTGGAATCTTTTAAAATACTTGGGACATGTTTTAAGTTATGAAGAGATTTTGGACTTCACGCGCTACGTACATCGAAATGAGGAGGAACAAGATCAGGAGGTAGCATCATGTAGATGATTTCTTTCAAATTCCCACCGAAAAGAAAAGGCATTCTTAGCATCCATTTTATAGAAAGAACTAAAGCTACACAATAAGAAAAGTAAGAGCATAGTCATTTTAGCCATAAAAGAGAATTTTCACACAATCCACTTTATATTTTTATTTATACTCTCTAGCTACAAACGTGCTTTATACTTAAACTTGGCAATATGCATCCATTTATTACCTATAGTCATGGAATTATTTGGATAAGGTACTAAAGTATGATTTCCTTTGAGTGCATCGAGCTCGTCTTCGGTAGCTTTTCTCCAAGAGGCATGCTCTACTTGGGAATTAAAGTGTAGTTGACATTGGCAAGCAAAGAAGGAGAAGAACAGACTGCTTAGGGGATTGAATGTTCTTTAAAGTTAGCTCGTTTAGGGCAACAAATTGATACTTTCAATGAGATGAAGAAGAGTCAACGACAGCCTTGGAGAAGATTGATCGGTAGTAGGAGCGATGGGGTCTCGACAATTACACTTAAATTCACATCTACTTCATTATATATGTTGTTTACATTACCAAGTTTCTATAAACGTGGAAAAAATTGATTTGTCTATATTATAATTCGCTGATAAAGAATAATTTTATAACTCTTTATAAAAGATAGAATGGTGAGACAAACAAGTTTGATACATTTCACCGTAGAAGAGAGATAAAATAATAACTAACTTTTTATTTCTTTCAACTGTAGTGGACATAGTCAGATTTTCCCTTTATATACAAAACAAGTAAACAAAACATAAGCTATCTTCTATTTACAAAACGACTACTCTTTATTTAATTAAACAGTACATGTCTATTTACAAAAGCTACTGTTAGAAAATCTCTTAGGTTTGCAGATTCTTGATTTTAAGAATCAGTTTAGAGATATTGATTTGATTGCCATCAAATAAATTAGATTTTATTTTATGCTGATTTAGATTAGATGTTATCTATTTTTGAATTTAAGTTAGAAAAAGTATGTATAAATTGACAAGTTTCTATTCAATAAATAATGGTTTTCTATGACAAAAGCTTTGTCTTCTCTTTCTTTCACTTATTATGCTTAAGCTCTATAAAAACAACATGGTATCAAAGCATTTGTCTTGAGGGACCTGTGAGATGAGTAAAACCAAAACACAAACCTAATTTACAACCCAGAATTACAACAAGAATTACAACCATCTTCAAGCAATAGAGATTGAATCACAACTGTCTTAAGGTGCACCACCAATTTTTGATGGTAAAAAATATCAAGTTTGGGTTGTTCGAATGAAAGCTCATCTTGATGCTATGGATGTTTGGGAAGCTGTGGAGGAAGACTATGAAGTGCCTCCGTTGCTAACAAATCCTACAATGACTCAAATCAAGATACATAAAAGAAGGAAAAATAGAAAGTCTAAAGCCAAAGCCAACAAGATCGACAACAACAACAACAACAGAAACAATGATGATTCATATACACCATGCCTACATTGCAAAAAAACAAATCACCCACAAAGAAAATGTTGGAGGCCTGATATCAAATGCAGAAAATGTGCACAAATTGGACATATGGAAAAGATTTGCAAATCACAAAATGAAAAGCCAAAAGCAATACATCAAGAGGATGAATTATTTTGATATTAAAACTCTGCAATTCCTAAGGCAAGGAGGAGTTTGTTGGAAAATCCCTTAGGTTTGCAGATTCTTGATTTTAAGAATCAGTTTAGAGATATTGATTTGATTGCTATCAAATAAATTAGATTTTATTTTATGCTGATTTAGATTAGATGTTATCTGTTTTTAAATTTAAGTTAGAAAAAGTATGTATAAATTGATAGGTTTCTATTCAATAAATAATGGTGTTATACGACAAAACCTTTGTCTTCTCTTTCTTTCACTTATTATGCTTAAGATCTATAAAAACAACAGCTACTCATAAAGTTAACATCTCCCTCTCAAGTTGGAGTTTGGTGGACATCAACTAAACCCAACTTGGACAGAAGAGAAGCAAAAATTGGAGCTGCCAAAGCTTTGGTAAAAAGATCTGCTAACTGATCCTTGGACGAAAGATGAGTAGGAGCAACAAAACCCAGCTTGTATTGATCACGAACCACATGACAATCAATATTAAGATGTTTTGTGCATTCATGAAAAACAGAATTAGCAATAATATGTAAAGCAGCCTTGTTATCACACCATAAAGGAATAGGTGAACTAAAAGAAATCTGTAAATCATGCAACACATAAGAAATCCATAACAATTCACACACAAATGAAGCCATGCTGCGATACTCTACTTCAGCAGAAGATCGAGAAATCGTGGGTTGTTTTTCAGTCTTCCAAGAAAAACACAAAACCCAGAAATAGATCTTCTAGTCATCAAACATGATCCCCAATCAGCATCACAATAAGCAAGTGAACAGATAGAGGATACAAGAGAAACAGAAGATGCAGTGGAAGCAGGAAAAAACAAACCTTTAGTAGGATAACCTTTTAAATATTTCAACAAGTGAAGAGCAGCATCCTAATGACCTTGACAAAGAGCATTATGGAATTGACTTAATTGTTGAACTGTAAAAGTAATGTCAGGCCGTGTAAAACCCAAATGCAGCAACCAACAAATTAACCTCCGATACTGTCCTACATCGTCCAGTAATTGACTAGATTGGTTAGTTAAATGGAAGCCCTTAGGCAGTGGAGTAGAAACCGATTTTGCTCCAGTCAAACCCGATTTAGGTAGAATATCCAAAACATACTTCCTCTGATTAACATTTAAACCAGTAGATGATCGAGCAATCTCTAAACCAAGGAAGTATTTAACTGGCCCAAGATCCTTAATGGTAAAAGCAGTTTGCAGAAAACTTTTAACATTATTTAAGACAACATCAGACGATCCAATCAACAAAATGTCATCCACATATATAAGAAGTGCAATAAAAGTAGAACTAGTGGATTTTGTAAACAAGCAATGATCATGCTGTGATTGCACAAAACCATAAGAAAGCAAATGCCTAGTAAATTCACAATCTGTTATGAGGCTTGCTTTAATCCATATAAGGATCAGTTTAACTTGCAAACTTCATTCGGTCCAACCTTAGTATACCCATCCGGAGGTATCATGTACACGTCCTCATCAAGAAACCCATGCAAAAAAGCATTATTCACATCTAACTGATGTATAGGCCAAGAAAAATGTGCTGCAACAACTAGCAATAAATGAACAATTACTATTTTAGCAACTGGTGGAAAACTATTAGCAAAATCAATTCCCTCAATTTGATGATAACCTTTTGCAACTAACCTAGCCTTATAACGATCAACAGTCCCATCAGGCTTAAATTTCACCTTATAAATCCACCTGGAACCAATGGCCTTCTTACCATCTGGTAAAGGTGTTAAAATCCAAGTTTGATTGCATTCCAGTGCAGCCAACTCCTGCTGCATAGCCCTTACCTAATGTACATTAGTTCTAGCCTGATGATAAGATTGAGGTTCCTAAATATTTGAAACATTTGCCAAAAAAGGTATGTATGTGGATGTCAGATGTGGGGTAGGTATAGAAGGAAAAGTAGAAGGAGTATAAGTAGATGAACTACAACTTGAATATGAAGATAAAACATTGCTAGTGGTTGCTTGAGACACAAAATCAGTTAGCCAAGCTGGTTTATATGATATTCTTGTACTTCTACGCAACTCAGGAGTGGTAGTAACTGGAAACGTTAAAGAATGAGATGATGAAGATTCAGGGATATCTGTATCAGTGTTTGAAATTGGTAAATTGATAGGATAATTGTTAATACCCGAAGGTAAAATATCAAGAATATCATAAGGCTGATCAGCTAGAACCAAAGAAAGTGGAATAACTGGTGTGGTATTACATGAAGACTGATAAGGGAAAGTATTTTCATGAAAAACTACATCTCTAGAAACAAGAATAGAATGAGATTACAGATCAAACAACTTATAAGCCTTTTCTCCATGGCTATATCCTAAGAAAATACACTTATATGCCCTCAGATCAAACTTATCCTTATGTGGCTGAACATTTATGGCAAAACAAAGACATCCAAAAGACTCTATATGATCATACTTGGGTGGATAACCATATAAAATCTCATAAGGTGTTTTCCATATTAGAAGAGAAGTGTGAATTCTATTTATGAGATAAGTCTTGTAAGGATAGAATCACCACAAAATTGTTTAGGTAAAGAAGCTTGAAACAAAGGAGCTCGAGCTATCTGTAATAAGTGTCCATGTTTTCTCTCCATTATCCCATTATGTTGTGATGTATAAACACACGACTTATGATGTAAAATTCCCAAATCCCTAAACACTTTCTGACACTCCACACTTAAGAACTCAGCTCCATTATCTATTCTTATGATCTGAACAGAGTTTTGAAACTGAGTTCTCACCATCTTAAAAAAAGCCTATCCAAACAACTGATCACCTGACATTTATGAGTCATCAAATATATCCAAGTTGCCCTACTGTAATCATCCACTATTTTCAGGAAATATTTCCCACCATAAACATAATGTTGAATATAAGAACCATAAATATCAACATGCACTAATTGGAAAATAGAAACAGTATGAATAGTGCTAGAAGAAAATGACAATCTGTGTTGTTTAGCAATTGGGAAAATATCACAAACACCAGCTACACCAGTAACTTTATTATCAAAAGAAACAATATGTCTAAGTACATTGTCAGAAACATGGCCTAAACGTTGATGCCAAAGTTTGTACATAAACACATAATGAACATTATTGGGACTACTGTCAATATTACACAAAGAATATCTAGCTATTGTGTCAGCTTTAAAGGAATCCTTTTTTAGGATATAAAGCCTGCCTACAACCTTACAAAATGCCAATGTTTGGTTAATCTTTAGGTCCTGCAAAATGCAGTAGTTTGGATAAAATTTGAACGTAACAGGGGATGTGGTTGCAAGTTTATTAACAGACAAAAGATTGAATTTGAAAGTAGTTATATTTAGAGTTTCTGTCAAGACAAGTTCATTAGGAAAGAAAACATCTCCAATGTGATGTACATGGTTCTGAGTTCCATCAGACAGATATACAGGAATAAATGTGTTAGTTGCAACAGTTTTAGTTAACAAAAAAAGATCCACATACATATGGTTTGAGGCTCCTGTATCTAATATCCATAAATCTAAACCTAGGCCATCTAGACTAGAAAGAGCTCGAAAAGGAAGTGTACCTACAAAATCTGAAAGATGTGCCAGGTTCACCATAAGAGGATCTGATATTGCTTTATTCTTCACCAACTTTAGCAATTCTTGTTTGATCAATTCAGATAATGGAGGATTAGAAGTACCAATAGTAGCATCTACCACTAATTTACTATTATCTATAGTGAATAAATTATCTTCATTCACTTCATTAGCAGTATAAGTTTTCCCACTTCCTTTTCTGTTCTTATTCTGTAGCTCCTTGTACCAATCTAGTACACCAATGAGCTTAAAACAATTTTCTTTCATATGTTAGTTCTTCTTGCAATAAGAACAGCACATCTCTCTTGTCACTATTACCACATTTATGTTTAAATTGTTTCCCTCCTACATCTGCAACCTTAGTATTCCCTTTACTCACCAACATAACACTATGCTCTACTCCTTCACCAAAAACCATATGCACCTCCCTTTTCTCTTCTACCCTTAAGACCATAGAGTAGGCCTTATTGAAAGAAGGTAAAGGTTCCATAACCAAAATTTGATTCCTAGTATGAGCATAACTCTCATTTAGACCCATTAGAAATTGCATTAACTGATTCAATGACATCAAATCAGCTAGAGCCCTAGGTGCTCCACAAACACACTGTGATGTCGTCCCACAAGTACACTGCGGGACAGGTATGAGATACCAAAGTTCATCCCACAATTTCTTAAGACTAGTAAAGTATTTAGCAACAGACATATTTAATTGTGATGATGCACTAATTTGTCTTTGTAAATGATATAACAAAGGACCGTTACTTTCTCCAAACCTTTCTTCTAATTCTAACCATAGTTCTTGGGTAGAATTTGTATAAATGAAAGCTTCAACTATATCCTTTGACATTGAGTTCAAAATCTATGATCGAACCATGTAATCAGTCCTAATCCATTTATCAATTCAACAAATCCTAGACTAGGTTTCTGACATGTTCCATCAATAAAACCTAATTTCATCTTAGCTCCTAGAGCTATTTTAACTGATCTACTCCAACTCAAAAAAATTATTCCCATTCAATACTACAGTAACTAAACTCATACCTGGATAGTCTGATCCTTGAAGTTATGTTTGAGTTTCTTCAGGTGGAACTATCAATCTGGGATCTATAGTCGATCCAACTGGAGAATCATGCAAAAAACTTTCCATCGTTACCAACGAATCAAACCAGATGCACACTCGTGAGAAGAAAGTGGAGTTTCTGAAACCCTAACTCTCGATCCCTTGATTCAGTTGCTCCCTCGATTCAGTTGCTCCCTCAAGCGTAGAAGAAAAATAGATTTGTTGATGATGATCAACAGTTGACTCCTTTCAAGATCTCGATCTCTCGAATCAACCGATCAAAAGCAATGATTGATTACAACTTCATCGCCTGCTCTTATATCATGATACATTTCACCGTAGAAGAGAGATAAAATAAGAACTGACTTTTTATTTCTTTCAACTGTATTGTACATAGTCAGATTTTCCCTTTATATACAGAACAAGTAAACAAAACATAAGCTATCTTCTATTTACAAAACAACTACACTTTATTTAAATATACATTACACGTCTATTTACAAAAGCTACTCATAAAGTTAACAAAGTTTAGGTTTATTTCGTTCATCAAGAAGTAGCATAATTATGCATGCATACCTAAAAGCACGAGGATTAGAGCGTTCAGACAATTTATTGCAAAGAGAAAACAATAGTCCTTAATGTTCAAGAACTGGTGACCATTACTTATTAATAATAAAAGATCATTTTCTACCGAAATTTAAGAAGGTACATGAGACTCAAATAATAGATAATTTCAACAACATGAATATTTTTTAATTTTTTCATTTTGCTATGACGTTTATGGACATGATTATTAGAGTGAAATATAGTTTACATGAAATGGAATTGAGAGTTTTTGAACAAAATTTCCCTGCTAAATAAAATAAAATATTTGATTTTTTTTTTCTAAATTGTGTTTTCACCATGATGACTTGCCTTTTGACTAGACTAAGAAGCTCATATTTGATATGTAAAAATAAATAAATTCAAGTGAACCTAATCAAAGTAAAACAAATATTTATATCACAATCTTAAAGGAATAAGTAATGCAGAAGCTTTATTAAGAACACAACTTTCATACTTTTCTTAAACTTAGAGAGATTAGACGTTCAAGGCCACTAGTATGAGGAAGACCAAGAGGAGGATGCTAAAGAAACCACATTATATTTGATAAGGAATCTTTTAAAGATTATGATGTTGGAAAAATATAATGGAGAAGAAGATATGAATTCAAGTTCATATGAAACAAATATCCTGAGAATCACAATCATTAGGTGAAACTTTATAGAGTAATTTTGATTAGCCAATTGTTCAAAAGAGACTATGTTTGAAATCAGTTTAGGTAAATATAAGGTAATAATGTTTTATAGTTTTTTATCTACTAGACCAACAATTCCAACACCTACATAGGCCATTCTTTTTATAAATTGTGTCATACTTATATGTAAGATATGATTTAAGGTTTAAAAAAGACATGCTTTTCCCTAAGCATGAGACTAAATGCACCATAATCAATAAACCAAGGGATTGATTTAATTCCTTTACCTAATAAACCGACATTAGAGACGGCAAAAGAGATAGCACATGGAAGTTTTGATTACAATAGGTATTTTAACATTTGTTGTATTAGTTATTGCAAAAGTTGACTTCTGTTATGTTGGATCCTTCTTTCTATATTGGACTGACTGTAAATTATGCAAGCTGACTTTATATGCATCTTAATAATTTGCATGTAAGAATAATATGGCCTAACATTTTATAGTAGCTACGGAATTTCGTCTGCTTACAATTAGATTGTACGTGATTAGTTTCACTGCAATGTTTGCTCCGAATATTGTTTAACCACCATTCTTGCTCCTTTAACTAAAACTTGCAATCGCAATGGGCTTGCCTTGGCCCTATGTAGAGTTTCGATCGTGTTCGAGATATTCATCTCAGTTTGACCCGAAATGATATTATTTTAAAATTTGATCATTGGACTTGGGCTACACTGACGCTTTTAATTTTGAAAATACTTTAAAATCGGTCAAATCATTTTTTTTGGGCCCTAATTGAACTCAAATCGGTTTGTCAACTCTACTTGAGGTGAAAAGAAAAAAATAATAAAATTTAACATCTAATATGGCTTATGCATTTAGATGAGTTTCCTCAAAGATAAGCACACTAATATGTATCCATTGCCATAATTTCTCACCTAATGATATTTACTCTCACATTCTCAAATTTTGTCCATTTATAACAAAATTGTATAACTCTATTATGATTCATTTCTTTCTTCATAGGGTTGCCTAAACCATAGAATTTTATTATCATATATTATGTAGTCCACACTCGAGAAATTCCACATATTGATATCCCTGTGTCTTTGACTAATTCTTATAGCTTCAAATTCTATTACAAATTGCCTAGCTTGATTGGTTTAAGAGTAAATCTTTTGTAAATATTCTTAAATCCCATAAACTATCTTGAAGGTCCAAGACCTAATGTATATTTGGTTCAATAGAATTAAGAATTGAAAGTTTCAAGTAATGACTAGCGTTTGGTTTTTATTGAACCTTTTTCCTTTTCATTATTATGGTTCAATAATAATTCCTTAAGAATTTTAAATAAATATTTTCCTTCAACAAATCATTGAAAATGAAAAATAAGAACATGAAGGAAATGAAGAACTAGAAGCACCAATTACTTGATAATGTAATGAACGGAAGTTGATTTTTAGATTTGATGGAAATAACAATAAAATCGCATTTCAATTTTCATAAATTTAGGCCTAACTTCACCCCAAAAGGTACCTTTTAAAGGGAGGTTTGTCATACATTTATAAACTATTTTAACATTATTTACTTGCTCAATATGAGATTCTTGACACACCTCTCAGCTCAAAGCAGGGCTGGATATTTGATAGGCACATTGGAAAAACGGCTATAATAGGTCGAGCACTGCTTCAAACTATTGCGACAAGTTTAGATTCTCATACTATGATAAATTTAGGCCTAACTTCACCCTAAAAGATACTTTTTAAGCGGATGTTTGTTATATATTTATAAACTATTTTAACATTCTTTATTTGCTCAATGTGGGATTCTTAATAATTTTTTATGAAGTCTTAAAGGTTCTTCAAAAAGGATTTTAAAGTTATTAAAAATATAAAATTTTGCAAAATAACATGTCTCTAATATCATAATGAAAAACGGGAGTTAATTATATAAACAAATATACAGAGACAAGAAATGCATAAAAAATGCTTTGTATTAATATTATGCCAATAAATCTTTATATTAATTATAGAGATATTTTTAACCTATAATTTGAATACATATGATGTTCACAAATGTCTGACATTATTTTTGTTATTAAATTCATTTTGATTGTCATAATTCTTGCCATTCACATTCTGTTCACATTATTAACTTGGATATAGAGCAGAATTTCCAGTCTTAGCAGGAGGAACACTGTTGTATGATTTACTATGAATTAGAGTGGATGAAATTCGGCAAGACTCAATGACACCGTTTGTTCCAACTTCTTTAACATATATGAGCGTTTCAATCTATGTAGCACGGACACGGCAATGACACGTGTCTGACACAGACACGCAGTGGACACGCAGTGGACACGTGTCGGACACGTGTTCATACGTGTCGGAGTAAAAAATAATTTTTATCGGCTCGAACACGGCTCGGGATGGCTCGGATACGTTTGAAAACGGCTCGGACACGTCTTAATATGGCTCGTAACATTTTTATGAATTATTCAAAATTTTATTTAGTTGACATGGGTAGTCTTTCTTATTAAGAAAGATATAATTGTTACAACTTCTCAAATTCTAGTGGTTTTCCAGTCGTCGCTCCTCTTTGTTTTCTCACAAATCATCTGTCGCATGACACTCCTTGTTTTCCAGCCATCTGTTCCTTCACGTTTGCGTTGGTTCTTCATACAACGCTGTTAGAATTTTTTTCTTAATTCTAAATTTTATGATATATATATATGTCGTGTTCGTGTCCACCAAATGCTCCATATTTTTATGAATTCTGAATTTTTTCTTAATTCTAAATTTTATAATATGTATATATATGCCGTGTCCGTGCCCACCAAATTTTAAAAGTTGGTATGTCCACGTGTCCGTGTTTTTAATTCAACATCATTCCTTGCACAATCCGCCGGCATTTGGATCAAGTCTGTGTTTTCTTTTTGGCGACCAACAAAATGCATGCAATGTAGTGTTGTAACTTTAGCACAAGTGTCAAAAGTGTTTACTGAGCACAGAGCAGCAGAGCATTTACTTTCTCTCGTTTAACTCACAGCAGCGACGTACGAGTGTTTCCCATTGGTTATAAAGGTCGTTTGATCAGTAACATCCTGAATTTAGGGAAAAAGAATATTGAGAATTTGAGAATCATCTCTTTTGTTGATTCTATTATCTCCACTTTTTGTGTAGTGTATACATATTGAATATTAAGAATTTGAGAATCATCTCTTTCGTTGATTCTATTATCACCATTTATTGTGTAGTGTATACGTACTGTTTTCTCCTCGAAAGCTCTGGCTGATACGACAAAGCAAAAGCATTACAATAAATAGGATTCAATAGCTGCCATTCCGTTGAATTTCAACTTCATTTGACATCCCATAACTCAATTGGTTAGAGATGAAATCAGTTTTATTGAAAAACAAGCTCAAGAAACTGAAACGGACCATATAGCGTACTTTCAAGTAAAAATGCTTTACAACTTGACAGTAACTTGTTAAACAATAATTCCAGGGTGTTCACTCTGGCTCGGCAAAAATGGCAGCTACACCATCTGCTCACTTTATTAATGTCTGTCAAATTCAGAAATTAAACAAGTATATATGCCTATATGCAGATTGTCATATGCTTCTACTGTTCATGGAAATTCCAACTCCTTCCATCTTCTTCCATAGAACCAGGGACTTGAGAAACTGCATAACCTGTGTGGAATATTACAGTTTCAACAATCAGACAAGCCAGAAATTGGAAAAAGAAAAACGGCACAAAATATCACCTCAGTTGGATCCTTCAGAGAGTAGGAAGCATTGGTTTCTTTGGGCAGAGAGGACACCAGAATACCATAACCTCGATTCCCTTCCCTCAGTACCTAACACGATAACCAGGGGTCAATTAGTTTTATTTTTTTCCCTCAAACTCCAGCAAGATACACCAACTTACTTACCTTGAAGGCATCTTCATCAGAGCGATCGTCACCAATGTAAATTGGGAGAACATCATCCCTATCACTTAGTTCTGCACCACAGAATTTTAAGATGATACCCATGAGAACAGAATTTTTAATATAAAGATTACAATTATTTCTGAGTACACCAATAACTATGAAAATGTACCAAGAGATTCAAGGAGAAATTCAACTGCTTTCCCCTTGTTCCAGTCGATGACAGGACGGACTTCTAAAACCTGTCAAACAAAAATGATGTTTAATTATTGAAAAGAAGAAATAAATGGATTTTAAGGTGGACAAGTCTTGCAAACAAACATACCTTCCGCCCATGTGTTAATTTTAAACGAGGATACTCTTTTAGAATATCATGAACACATTGTGCAATTGCAGGCCAGTTCTGAAGTGGATCCAAAACACGACATATATTTAATTTGATTGTACAAATAGTAGAGATAAACTTCTAATCTGGAAAACCAAGTCTTCGTGTTCTTAAATACCTTCTCCTCTACATTGCGGTAATGTACAGAGGTACAAAACTTGTGATTCTCAACTCTTGTACCATTGATACCCTTAGTATTCTCGACAAGGGCTCTAAAAACCTGCAAGTAAAATAAGATAATTCAGATTAAACACCCTTCTAGCTCGACCAGCAGCTCTGTACAAATTAAAACAATCATGCACCTCATCGATCATAGGTATAAATTCTCTAGCGGGCTGGAAAACATTAACCTTCTTGCCCTGTCAATTTAAGCAGAATAGGAACCACACGTCAATGAGTTTGCAACCACGAGTTCAGCAGAAAAGGTCTGCAATTTCAACTCAATATTCACTGGAAAGTTGCATAAGAACAGTCATCTTATACCTGTTGGTCAGTGCATTCAATACAATTTAGATGGTCACTGGACATCCTCTTATTGATGGGGCCCATGATGTCCATTCCATGACTACCAGCATAATGGAGTTCAGTTAGTCCTATCAACTCAAAGACCTGGAAAACTTAGAAGCATTATATAACCATGATGGCTACCAAATGGTATCTAAATCACGTCAGATATGTTGAGATTAGATTCTAAAATGAGGAAACCTCCACCCACCTTATCACGACTTCTTCCACTAATAATTGCAGTTGGGAAGCACTTTGCCACATTCCTTACAGCAATCCGCATCTGAAAAATAATTATCTCAATCATTGCAAGCACACAAGGCGGTAAAGATGAGCAAATGTAAAATTACATATTAAGATTATAAGGAAGTCTGCACAATCCTCACATCATCTGACATTAGTGCTTGATCTGGATCATCCACAATTGGAGAAAGTGTCCCATCATAATCTAGAAAGATGGCAATTTTTTTGTTTCTAGCAAAACTTGTCATTTGCTCAAATGAGTTCAGTGCTGATGGATATTTGAGCTGCAAAATTATAAAAACAAAAGACAGGAATCAGGTTAAAAGAGGCAAATATTAACACGCGCAAAAATATAGAAAGAACCATAAAGTTTTCCTGAACATCAGTAAATTAAACAGTATACGGCCTATATACTAAATCAAATAAATTTATAAAATAAAATGAATGCATACCATCCAGGAGCGGTAAGCAGTGTCAGCATCATCCGAAGAAACCTCAATACCGAAATCTTTGTTGAGTTTCTTCCGAGGGGGTGATGAGGATATCATGGCATCCAGCCACCCATTGGAGCGAACATCATCTAGTTTTCCTGGCTTCTTCCTGGAGATGCCAATATACCGGCCAGAGGAGAACGATGGTCCCGTTTGTGGGTAAGACAACAGATTAGAATGGATGCTGAGTTTCGACTTGCTTGTTGGTATTGGATCAGTGAGAACAGGAGATGAATGATTTCCTTTCACATCCATCAGATTCGGATTACTTGAAACTTAATTTGCAATCAAATTAAGTGAATGATCCTAGATTGCAGTTAGCCAAACAGGTATTGTATCTTGGGCAGAAACCTTTTTAGCCAACCCTCTTGTCAATAAAAAACCACCTCTTTAAAGTTTTCTTGTCACTGCTGCTAGGAAAACAGTCCATCAAGTGTAGACTCCCTGAAAACTGATAATACCATCAAAGTTGAACTTAAGTTGCTTCAAAATATGAAGGCATACTGAATCAGAAATAAAGATTGAAACCACACCTTCTCATCTTCAAAGCTACACTGCATTTAGATCAAGTGGCTGAACACCATTTGGAAAACTATGGCTCGAAATTTGATGGTGTATGTCCGAGAAAGAATATTTGTTTATCTGTTCATCAAAGAGGCATGTTCATTCCCAAGAATATTGCCCCGTCAACATAAACTACTTAAATTTTCCATTTTTCTCAAATGTCCAAATCAACGTCTCAGCTACTCTTATCACTCTACAGGAAACCAACAAAAGATCACATCGATATTTGTAAGAAGCTTTGAGAGGTGAACTCCTATTAATTGCAGCATCTGTCAGTAGAGGGGCTTGATGCTCGAAGATCAGATTAATAAAGTTAATTCCTTAAAAACTTTACAGTGAAGATGCTTTGAGAAATTCTGTTTTTTTGAGAAATTCTCCAAAAAAAAAAAAGAAGATGCTTTGAGAAAATAACTAAAGTTTAGAAGAACAAAACAGATACAAGTTCTCATTAAGGATTGACTGTCGTTTTATTCTTCTAAGTTTTGGTAATCCTTCTAACTAAAGGAAAAAAATTTATTAAAAAAAAAGCATTTGCAAGATGATTCTACACCTGTGGTTTGTTGAACAACCCACATAAAAAAGTTTCAGGTAAATACCATTTTTTTAAGGATAAATACGCTATACAAGACACAGTATATCATTCAATAACTTGAGATGACAACTAATATTATTTACCAAAGAAACACAATAATAAAAAGGTATACATAAAAAAATAACAGCATCCCGGAACTGGATCCTGCTAATAATATTAATTAAATCTATAGTTTTGATTAATCAGAATGAACATAGGATGTAGATGCTTCCAGGTGTTATGAAACTGCAGATGGTTAATAATAGTAATAAAAATTGTAATTGTCGTCGCAATAAAGCTTAGCTTCGTACGGTGCGCTGATCATACTTAATATATAATTATAAATCATCTGTCTGTATACGTCTTTGATGAAATATAAGCGGGGTGGTGGTGGGTCTACGTGGGCCAGCAGAAAAGTTGTTTCACCTGTAGATCTAATGCATCACTTTCAAGGTTCTGCGGTTGTTCTTAAACAAACCAATTAAGTACCATATAGGAAATTGAAGACATCATTTTCGCTACAATGAGAAGACACTGCAACTAACAAAACGACCTTAAACTTGGATTCCAAACCTCATAAAAGGAATTGAAAACAAAAACAAAACCAGAGGTCATTTTTGCATTATATTAAAGAAAATCAGGGTACAATTAAAGCATTATCTCCAACCAACGCCATATCGTATCATAGCATAAATAGAGGGCGTCCCATATTTAAAAGCCAACTTGCTACACCAATAGGAAACGATTTGAACACTTTCCAAACCCCAACAGATTTACCTAGTACCTCGCTAAAAAGAAGACGACAAAACAATGCTTCGTAGTGATACGAAAACGATAAACAAATGGGCTGCCCATATCAATTCCCATGGTTTGTTAAAATAAACGTTAAATACATCTATACAAGAAGAGATCCTGCACTGTTAAAACAAGGACACCAGACTCCTTCAATCAAAAACCACACGCATTTAAAAGTCATACATCCATTGGCTTAGAATTCCAAAAAGGGGCAGACATAAACTGGGCATTTCACTCTTTAGACAACAGAGCAACACCAATCAAAAGGCTTCATTTTCAAAATCAACACGAAAAGTTGTAAACTTGAAGCGGCAAAACTCAAAATGCTTTCATATTCGATCATAGCCCCTTGCATGTCCAACAAAACGAGAGGTAGAAAAAGGATAAACGCAGATCTCACGAAAGGGTTCGTCTTTATCCATTATATTGGTGAGGATTAGAACAGCATTGCACATGAAACTTAAAGGCGGAAACAAGAAAAAGAAAATATAAGATAATCAGGGCCAGAACAAAGCATACCTTATCCACGACCTTTCGTTTCTTTCTTTTTTTATATTTCCTCTCCTTTCTTATCAACCAAACAAGAACTAGGTGTCTGGAAATGGGGTTTTCAGATCAAAAACAAACCTGAAGAACCAAGAAAAAAGGGAAACAGAAACTGAGAAGGGCCAAAAAGGTGTATCAGGTGTAAGATAGGACGTAGAAACCTGACGAAGAAGAAGGAATCAGCTAAATAAGAAAGCAAGGGTAGTCGCAGAGATAACCTACATGAGCAAATTAAAGAGAGAGAGAGAGAGAGAGGATGAAGAGAAAACAAGGGAAGGTAACGAGGGAGAGAAAAAGGGATATTTATAGAGTTTGATAGGTACAGAAGACGTGGTTAACAAGGTGACCCTCCTCTAATCTCATTATAACAAAATCTTTTGCTTTTCTTTGAATCAGCGTGCAAAGTGAAAACAAGAAAGCAACATTTTATGATTTAGCAAATAAGTGAAAAGAAAAAGAAATGAAATTAAAAGGGCAGATTTAAAATGATA
>JAOSBM010000206.1:27986370-27996725 GCA_027568955.1 Erythroxylum tenue
AGGATTGAGGAACAACTCTTACCACAATCGGAGCCCACTGTTGAGGAAGACGACGCCGGCGACGATGGCAGGGAGACGGTGGCGCGGCAAGCAGTCGACGGCAAAGGAAAGGAGACGTCGGCGATAGACCAAGGAGAAGCGGGGAGGAGAAATGGCGAGACGAAATTGGAGGGGAAAGGTTTTGGGGGCTTTTAATCTTGTTACCAAAACGACGTCGTTTTCCTTTTACAAAACGACGTCGTTTTGGACAAAATTTTAACGTTTCCCCTCCACACAAAACGACGTCGTTTTTAAACGACGACTAACCCCAAATTTACCGACTACACCGTCGGTAATCTCAGACGGATATAGATATTCCGTCGGTATACCCCCTTCTCCCTTGTAGTGAGAGAGCTTGTTGTAAAAGGAGAAATTCAAGTTGCATAATTATTTACTAAGCCACTACCATTGAAGAAATTGATGCATTTGAAAGATCTATAGAGTGTTGGTGATTTCTACATTAAAAAAGTGTTAGAGACTAATGTACAAATTATAATCTAATTTTACTTATGGTTGATTTACTTTTAGTGTTGAAAATTTGTAGTCAAATAGGAGCTGTTTTAAGTCAAATTTGTAGTCAAATAGGCCATATTGGTACGTTAGTAGATCATTATTTTCTAATAGATTGTTACAGCTTTTGTGTATAAAAATCGGGTTCATGCTTTGAATAAATTCAGATTTTTCAGTTCACATTTCTTGCCTAACCGCACAGATGGTCCGTTGAGAAAGGCCAAACCAAGGAAGCAGATGTGAAACAAAGGTGAACCAGGGAAGCAGATGACTACAAACCAAGGAAGCAGAAAATGACAAATCAAGGGAGTAGGAGACCACAAAGAGAAAAAGAGAAAAAATTAACCAAATAATAACTCTGATAGCATGATACTTGAAACAAAATATTAGAGACAAGTGTTTATTTAAATTAATTTAATTGTACAGATACAATCTATTTATAAACGAGAAGCTGTACCTGACATAGACAAGAATCTCGTATCATGAGTGTTATGACTTCAGCTAATCTCCTAAATTCATGTTTAACAATATTAAAACGATACGTGTACAGGTCCATGAACTTCAACGACTGTACTGGCTACAAGAATCACTAACAAAAGATCTTGTTTGCCAAGAGTGCGATACCTACAGTTCGTGAACCAAAAAAGTAGAGTCATCTGTTTCACCAGTTCCAAATTTCACAGTATGTAAATCACAGGATCAATAAGAAGGGCAAAATATGACGGAACAAGCATCGATTGAAGGGAAAACGTTTATATTTCTTGTCTGGCAATTCTTTTATCTTTTCCATGTTTTCTGCTAATAAGGCATGAACTCCACGTCTCTGGAGAATGGTATAAGAATGGACATCCATGTATGGTCGGCAAAAGTCATCACTGGAGAGACGAGAACTTTCAGTAGTCTAACTCAGTTTATTATGTTCTTTAAGCTAGCTAGATGCTAACAGAAGGTTGTCTATTAATGAACAAGTTGACATGATATCCATATTATAAATGCATCTGTGAAGCTCATATGTTAAGGTTGTCCCTCAGGGTTACTCTTCACGTTCGGGAAGCTGTGAGCTTCTAGAGGATTACCGAGGTCCAGTTCATAGGCTTCAGAGGAGACCTCTTCAACTTTTAGCTGATGAGATCATTAACCTTGTTGAAGAACAAAACCTAATTTAAAGGGAACATCAGGAATCCTCTTTCTATTGCTGTTTCTTCAACTTGTGAGGAGTTGAAACTTCCCTTAAGCATTACAGAAGACAATCGCAGACTGATAGGGTGAGTGGGAGTTTTGTTTGATAGGACATCAAAAGGGTATAGGTATGTATTCAACACTCAGACCTTATCTTGGATCTGCCGCTTTGGAGTTGTATAACAAAATCAAGTTTCCTAATTCAATCGTCTCAATGAGTGCTAAAAACGACCCATCTCATGGTATTTTAGAAAACAATATAGTCAGTTGTACCTAGAAGGGCACCATCCACCGATGCTCTCTTCCTCTATCTTCATGAAACCGTTAACAGGCTTGGCCTCTTTCTAGACTTTGATTTTATCATCGTGTAGCTCTTTTAGTTAGTTTCTTGTGCAAGAAAGGAACAACAATTCGTCCAGAAAATAAGAGCAGTTGATTCCCTGTCAAGGAAGCCATCTAGATCTTCACAAAGTTTACATTGACAAACCTGCTTGTTACTCGTGTGATCCTCTAGTGACCTTCTTTCTGACAGCCAATGACTCGAATCAAATGTCTGTACCCAGAAGGGATTTGAAAGAAGTATAGGATAATGCTTTTTCCTTGAATGGTGGAAGTCAGAATAATCTTCAGTCAAAATAAACTTGTTGGGTTGTCCCGTAAATGACATGAAAACAAAAGATTTCCAGAGGGAGACGTTAACTGGTCCTGTATTCTTGAAGATATGAAGATTGTGGAAACTGTTACTCTTTGGTTTGTGATAATAACTGTCTGTGACCTTCTTGTGGTTTTCTATAAGATTCCACAAGTTAATAAGTAGAGCAGGGCTTCCCTTCTGTTCCTTCAATGATGAAACCAAATAGGGAAGTCAACAGAATAGCACGCCATATGATGGAGAAGATAGATCCATTGATCTTCCATGACTGAATATGAGCTCTCAATAATCAAATATTTTCCTTTCCATTTAATTATCATTCTCCGATTGATAAGGAAGTATTAGAAAGCATATCGAAATATGTAATGGCGGATCCCACAATGTTTCCTGTGACTCCATATTCACCTAAACATAATTTAATTACACTCTTCTATCATGCTTCAATATAATTAAGAACATATTCTATGTCATTCCGTGGGAGTTTCTCAGCTTCGCTAACTTTTGCTTCTTATCTCCTCTGTATTAGAAATTACAAAGTGCAAGTACATATAAGAATTGATCATTCAAGATGGGAACTCATATGGGTACATACAAATACAAAATCTCATACATTACTCTATTCCACTTCACTTTTGATCATGTTTCTCCAACTTCTTTATTTATTAATTTGTTCTATTGTACCAGAAAGCATAAATGACCTGGGAAAATTGAAATCTACAAGCATCTTTTATCCTGCGTTTCTAGTTCAATCGGAAGTAACTTGTAATAAACAACACCATAGTTTGTTTGGACTTGAGCCCAACAATTTCCCAAGGTGCACCAGTGAGCCTCTATTCAATGATATCTCTCATTATGTCACCTTGTTTAAGATCTTCTTACCGTAAGTCTACTTTGAATAATGGAGGTCTGAGGAAACAAAAAATTCAAGGGCAATTCAATGCTTGTTGAATAATGAAGCTTATAAATCGGTGTATGAGTGGATTTATGACTTAAGGTGTTCTCTAAAACTTAACCCCCATCGTGTTTTATATCTTCTCAGCCACTAGTAATGGGTAGGGCCAAATATCTTATATCTTAATCTTTCATCTCTTCTAATTGATTAATGCCATTGCAATCAGGGTCCTTGTCTATCTCTATCATCCCAAAGTTTCATGATTATCTCATAAAGTCGGATAAAGATTGTTAGTATTTAATTGTATCCCTCGAAACGCGTTTCCCTTTTGTTTACAATCAATCATTAGAAACAGCAATTACATATGGTGAAAAATTACATCACAACTCTTCAACTCATGATACGAGAATAATATTTAGCATAAAGAAAGTATTCAGATTCTTTCTTTTGCCTTAAGTTAAAGGTCATATTTTGAAGCGGAGTTTCTTGATAGCTCCTTTATATTTGTTAATTTGATTTATAATTATAATTACTAAAAGCTAGCACTCAGACCCACTGCATGTTCGTGCATAGTCTTCAAATAGGACTGTGATCACATATTTCATTATTTTCTTCTACACAATCATATCCTAAAATATAAATACACAATCGTATCCCGCATTTGTGAGCTTGCACCCTCACATGCTTGCTTTGTCAATTATTAGTACACGACTTGAACTTCGATTATTCGTCGTTCACAATTCACAACTCTTTCATCAAAATTTCACCAGTAATGGTTTTGAGCCATAATCAAGTTCAAGTCGTTCGCCATGTTCAAAGCTACAAGTTAGTCGAGGCGTAAGAGGTTGGGTCAGTAACCATCGAGAGTTCACTTGGAGCATGACATGCAATTTATTCATATTTTATGTCCTTGTTGCATTGCAATTTAAAGTATGATATTATTATTTAATTAATGAAAAGATATTCTTTATCTTTGTATATTGGATTAATTACATTTGATGTTTTAATATTAAAGGTAAAATTCTTGAAATAATTACTATATAATTGAAATGATAATGAGATCCTGATTGTGATATTCAATTTATATTTATGTATTGTTCTTAAATGTTCTTAGCACTACAAGAAAAATGTACAATAGCGACGGAATTATACCGACGGGACTCCGTATTTCGTCGAAATGTAACATGAAATTTGCGATGGTGAAAACATCCGTTGCTAAATTTGGAGGGAAATATTCGCGAAAAATTGTAGCGACGGAAATATACCGATGCATATAATTCCGTCTGTAAATAGGGACGAAATATATTTTCGGTCGGTAAAGTTGGCGGGGATATTTTACGCCGACGGAAAAAAACCGTCGGAATTGTGTAAAAAGTCGTCGTGAAATTAGGTTCAGAAGCTTAATGCTACGACGGAATTTTTTAATTATACCGACGGTTTTGTTCCGTCGCCATAAATAATTTAAATCGCCATCCTCCGCCCCCTCTCTCCTTGCGTGCCCGACTCTCCTCTTCTCTTTCTCTCCTCTCCTCCGACGATTTTCCTCCGACGATTGGCCTCCGACTAGCTGCTGCGTCTCCGGCGACAACAAGCCCCCTCTTCTCCGGCGACAACTACCCCCTGTCGTTCCTCCTCTGGTGGTGCCGAAGGTAAGCCGTGTATTTAGGTTTTTTTTTTCTTATTTTTTGGACTGATTTAATAGCTTTTGTTTGTTTATTTAGGTTTGATTGGTCTTGTGTGAGTGTTTTGCATGTTAATAATAGAAAGATTTAAACGATTTGTGTGTAAATAGAGTTGAGATGGTTTTGCCCTCAAGGTGTTCGATTGAATGCTTAACATGGTTGTTTGTTTGTTTCTTGGTCATTTAGGAAATTATTTACCTATTATTAATTTAATTTCAAGTTATAAGAAAATTTTGTATGCTTGTGAATTGATTTGTGTTTAATGTTTAATTTATGATAAGTTAAATGAGTTGTTGATTATCTATATATAAAAAAGGTGTTTTATTTTACAATCAACAACAAATAAAATGAACTTTATTTGATGTTGTAATCATACTTTTGATATGAATATTGGCTTGAGGAGAATCAAGAAGTTATAAAATTTAATAGCAATATTTATATTTTGTAAAAAGCCATTGAAAGCTGATATTGAACTCAAATAAGAGAATTTAGTTAAAGAAACTTATAAGTTAATTTTGTTGTTATTGTTGAATACTATTTGATATCTTGTACACAAGTTTTTGATGAGAATATTCTATGAGGTAATTCAAAATGTCGTCAAAAGTTAAGAGAATCTTATGTAGCTTGTACCATTGATTAACTAGCAATGACATAAGTTTTCATAATAATGCGTCCAACTATTCACTCAAAATGCTGGACCAACTAATATCTTAACAACTTCATTTCCAGAAAGATAAACAAAAGTTCATGTTTAAGGTAGAGATTGTAAAAATAGATTAAAAACGAGTGGACTGCTATACGTAACCGTCTATAAGTATAATGGATTGATTTGAGTGTTCGCATGTAGTTTGGAGACCCGATTTGAGTTGTGCGTACGGGTTGATATAGAAGTGTTTTTTGACATGCAGGGAGACCCTGATTTCAAAAAGGGGATGTGCATTTTATAGGGAAAATGCTGCCGAATTTTTACTAGCATTCGCGTAAATTGTGTCATCCGTTGTGTAATTACAACAAAAGATCCATAGTTGTAACATTATATTTGCATTTATGACTTAGTAAACTTGGATGGTGATTAGTAAAAATTCCTAGGCTACGAAATGTCTCGTTTGCTTGTCACGACCTCCTATTCTTAAATTGATTAATAGAAAACTTTATCTAATTAAAACTTCCAATATTGCATTATATTTTAAGAATCTTCATGAAAGGTTTGATACTAATACTAGAGGATTTATATAAGCCTATCTCCGGTACTCTGTACAAATTGTAAAATCTAATTTATGGTGTAGTCATATATAGGTTATCTGAAATAGTCCACATGCAAATTAGGATCTAACTTCCAACTTAATTAAATCATCCTTAAAAACATTTAATGAATGTTACAAAAATAAATCTTCCATGATGAATGATATTGAATCAATCCTTCACAAATTCAATACTAAGGCATTTTCTATCTAGACATATACAAACAATTCCAAAAAACTTATTTATGCTATCAAACAAAAGTATAAAAAACATCAATGTAGAAAAGTGTTCTTCAGTTATTTTTCAAGTTTTATTTGTTCAATTAATAGCCCATGTTTATTGTCCCTATGATTTGACAATGCAAAGTATGGACATGTAGTTTAGAAATTAGTTGTGAGTTGTCTTTACTTGTCGATATAGAAGTGTATTTTGACATGCAGGGGGACCCTTATGTGCAAAAGGGGGATGTTCATTTTATAGGAGAAATGCTGCTGAATTTTCAGCAAGATCCTCGTAACAAGTGACATCGGTGTTGTCATTACAACCTAAACCCCTTAGTATTAACTTATGATCTTATTAGTAGCCATTTAATTGAGGATAACACTTAATTATGATTTATCTGAGTATAGTTAATGACCTTGATTAAGTTCCCAAATTCATGGCAAATGTTTTAATGTAGCTTGCTTTCTAAACTGTGAACCATTTTTATTGTTGGTTGTAGGAACTCTTTTGTCCCCAGTATTTATACTTTCGAGGAAATTGAAGAGAAGCCTTCGTAGGTATTGAAATGACATTCATGTATGTATATGGAGAGACAATGTCTAAAATTCATTGAACCACAATGTAAACTGCATTTTGTATTAGTTCTACATTCGTCATCAGCATCTTCATTGAGGTACTGAAAGAAGATCGTTCTTCCCTTCATTTGAGGTAAGTGATTATGTATTTGACTACATTTTTTTCCGACGGTTTACTCAAAACCTTCGGTGAACAATTGGTTTTGCCAACGGAACTTGTCATACCGTCGATAACAACAACTGATTTCCATTTGCCGACGTCCACATTACCGTAGGCAATTAGATCCAATTACCGAAGGACTACAGTTTCGTCGGTACCTTTGACCATTTACTTAAATCATCGATTTAGACGTACCGACGGTTGATCCGTCGGTACAATATACCGACAGTCAGTATCCGTCGTTAATATTTTTAATCCAACGACGGAAACTTTAATAACTTTAATAACAACGGATTATATTCCGTCGTTGTTCCGTTGATAATAGTGCGACAGAACTATGTCCGTCGGTAAGTAATAGCGATAGCTTTGTTAACGACGGTTCCTTCTCTCGTCGCATTCCGTCGGTATTTATAGATTCTGACGAAAATCCTAATTTTTCCGACCGTATATTCCGTCGGAAAATGTAATTTTTCTTGTAGTGTTGAGTGACTCAAATGACTTCGACGTAAAGTGAGTTAAATGCAAAAATATGACTCATAATCTAATGCCTTAAGGTTTTGGGTTGAGATAATTTTTCCTCAAATTTGATTCATGGAGTGACTCAATTGGCTTCAACGTGAAGTGCGTCAAATACAAACATAGGACTTATAATTTATTGCTTTAAGGTTTTAAGTTGAGATAATTTCTCCTTAGACCTCCTCAATACCTTTCATAACTATAAAACCTGAGATAGCAAGAACATATTTTAAGAGAATGGTCTTTTTTGTTTTTCTGTCTATGCAGCAATCTAATTTATCTTATTTTTCGGCTGTGAAAAATTAAACAAAACTTTTTGAGTCGGTGTGTTTCTAGTTCACGTAGTTCTAATAAGATTTTTTTTGTTCATATCGATTTCTCTTATCTCCCTAAGATAGATGATGTCTTTTTATATATGGATACATTATAAATTAGGTTATTATTAGACTTGGTTCTTTTATAGATTTTTATATTAAAGTTTGGTTTGGTCAAAACATGAGAGTATATATTGTGTAATCAAAGATGTAAATGGACGTTGACTGTTTGTACGCATAATGAAATCCTTTGCTGTGTTTACTGGTATACATGGGCTTATTTGTGGTATTGCATACTTGAGTTATTTATTTTACTTCTCGCCAAGGAATGGTATATCTTCAGAAGTTTCAAGTTTTAGACCATAGTGAAGGATGACATAAAAATGTTGAAACTTATCGTACAAAATACGCCAAACCATCAATTAGATTTTTTTAGTTATAGGACTAGATAATGCATTAACATTGAGTTTCTAAGGTAATGCAAATCATATTCAAGAATCTAAGGCCACTACAATGCTAGTATTATATAGGATATTATGGAGGCAGAGAAAACCTGATGGTAACTAAAACATTCTTAAAAAACATTATTGAACATATCCAACTATAAATTTATTATTGAAAGATGTTATAAGACAACGACCATTGTGAGCATGGCAACAAAGATTCTTAGGGCCCGCTAGTGGCTACTGGGTTGGTGAATGATTAGCTTTGGTCCTTTTGTATGCTTTCTCTTGTCACACATTTACGTGGGATCCATCAAATAAAACAAAGAGAGAGAAGCATACAAAAAGACTAACGCTAATCATTCATCAACCGCGTGGACCAGATTAAAGAGAATGAGGTTAGAATATCCTACCTGAAACAGGATGCTCCAACCCAAACTTGAAAGTTGAATAAGATTGTAACCACGGCAGCTTACTCCCATCTGTTTTATTGTTAAGTTTGAAGCTTTATTCAAGTGGGATAGGTAAATATGAAATTATAACTCGTTTGTCTTCAATAATGTATATTTGTGTGTGCACAGCATTAAGGAGGGAAGTTACACTCTTATGACAGCTTCTAATTTAAACTTCAAAATTGAACTTCAATCTCTTAATTCTCCCACTTCTAACAGCTGAAAGTTTCTAAATCAGAGTTTCAACTCATGCAAGCAATTAATTAAAGATTATGTTCATAAAGCAGACTTCTATGTGATGATAAACCACCTAAAAGATGGACATCCCAGCTAGGTTATAGACATCTTTGCTTGTCCGCTAGCCAAATATTATGAACCCAACTACGAAAGAGCAAAACCAAGCCAACTCCTTATTTTGTCCCACTCAAAAGTTTGATTTGGTCATGCCTTTTTTTTTTTGTAATTAACCTCATTTCTTACTATGATTTGAACTATTAAAGCAGGAGCATATAATTTAAAGGTAAAATTGAGGGTGGCTATCCCCGCAACAGTAAGTAGCTTGTCTGATTCTCACCTGCCGGTCCTACACGTGATATAGCTTTTGCCAACATCGGTTACTTGCTGGAACGGCTAACTCGATGAATGATTTCCGTAATTTATTATTTTGGTCTACTTTTATATCAAATTCACAGAGGCTATCCCCAGCAACAGTAAGGAGCTTGTTTGATTCTCACCTGAAAGAAGACTGGTCCTACATAGCTTTTGCCAACATCGGTTACTTGCTGGACCGGCTAACTCGATGAATGATTTTCATAATTCAATATTTTGGTCTACTATTATATCAAATTCACAACTTAAAACACTCACTAATAACAATTGAGAAATAAAGGTTTTGTGTGCAATCAACTAATTGTATTAGCTATTAATTGATTATATTAGCTGTTAGCTGGTAGTTAATTCTATCAATTGATTTAACTAGTTAGAGATGTTTGGTAAAATTAGTTGTCTAGTATTAACTGTTTATGTGTAAAATGACTTACGAGGACATAATTTTTTTAAAAAATTATAAAGATATGAATATTATATATTTTAGTATTTTGATGAATATTTTTATAAAAATTTAAATTTTAAATATTTAATTCTACAAAAATTAAGTTTATAACTCTAATAGTATGTTTGATTATGGTATTCTATTACCTATATATTCTTAGTTATTAGAAACTCTGTGAAAAGCTTTAGAAGTTATAACTTATAGCGAGCAAAAGTGGAAAAAACTTCAAAGTATAGGTGAAGAGAAAAAAAAAATTGTTACTTAAAATATTTATCTTCTTTATTGTGAGTTTTAAGGTTTTTTAAAATATCCAAACTTTTAAATTTATTGAAAAACAATTTTTTAATACAGTCAAACCCGTAAAAATGATCAATCAATTGAAAAACAGCTGATAAACTGATTTCTGAACGAGTCCAAAATGTCCGT
>JAOSBM010000206.1:27996825-28008566 GCA_027568955.1 Erythroxylum tenue
AGTCAAACCCGTAAAAATGATCAATCAATTGAAAAACAGCTGATAAACTGATTTCTGAACGAGTCCAAAATGTCCGTCATTGAGTTGCATAAGAACAGTAAGCATCTTTATTTGTATATTTCTATATAATTGCATGGGATCTTTATTTTATTTATTAATCTTTGTTTATAGTTATAACCACTCGCCATCATGCCGTTGTTGCCGTTCATTTTTAAATTACATTAACCTAAAACACCTGAATGGTTGAATGATCCTTCCTTATCCCCTGCACTCTACGTATAGCTAGCTGGAAGGCTTCAATTTTCAAAATAATTAATACAAATAACAATTTTTTAATGGTAAAATCAAAGAATGTGTACCTATTCCAATTCGTTTGGAATATGGCGATGAAATATTCTTCTTTACAAGTATCTTTATTAGGAATCGTATACAAATACGATCCAAATATATACACTCCGCGTGCCTCATTTTTGTCCTTACTAGTCATGAACAAATATGCACGTGCCTTCAAGAAAAGCCGGCGACTCACGTTCTCCGCCCATCTCGTGATGAAAACGACGATGAAGAAGAAGTTGACGAAACAATCCCTGCACCCTCCGTGGCGTTAAGCAAATCAGATAAATAATTTTGTAAATCCTCCGGGGCAAATCGGACAATTAAATCACTTCCCATCTCTCTCCTTAACACCAATCTGTACTTCTCATAAAATTCCCGGTACACCGGAACAATATTTCTGGCCACCGAAATCTTGATTTCGTCTCGAAGCTTCGAGTCTTTAACAACCCACGAACTCTGCTTTTTGTATGCCTCTTCAAAAGCGGTGTTGAATCTGATGAAACTGCCTTTAGCTTCGTTCACCGGAATCGCCGCGGCCGCATTCTGCGGAAGCGCCGCCATAACTCGACTCCATCCCATGCGTTCGTAGTTCGCTGCGTACCGTCTCACCTTCGCGATGTGTTTGGTCACCCACTCATCGCCGAGGAGAAATTTTAAGCTCGACGTGCGCACCTTGTTAACAACATACTGTAGATTGTTGGCGAGAAACAGATACGAGAGAGCCACGTCGTTGTAAAGCTGGGCTTTGCCGTCGAGCTTACAGAGGAGAACGAGGATAAGCCAAGCGAATCTCGCGGAGAACGCCGACATGACGTTATCGTCGCTCTCGGGACTTTCGAAATACGAATCTGGTAACGGAGACGGCACATTTAACGGCCAGTCGGCGACGATGTCCGTTAGCGGCCCGTTGTAGTCGGCGAGAAAAGCAGTGTAGTTCATTACGTAGCGAGTGAGTGGGTGGATTCCGCCGCCGGGAACAGATTTCGAGTTGTCTTTGGAAATTGCTGTCTCGAAGTCCGTGAGCATTATACGGACGGCCTCTCCGAGTTTAACCATGGAATTGCCTACTTGTGTTCGGATAGCAGAGCTTGATTGGAAGCTGAAGATGGCCTCTATCTCAGGCCGGAGGTCGGAGATGGTCTCGTAGAGGTCGAGAGTTCTGAACATTTTCTCGGGGGCTTTTTTGCTCTTGGAGACATTTTCCGGGAATCCAAACAGCGTTGAGGCGGCTTCTCTAGTGATGTCCATAAAGCAGGATTCTGTGACGGAGAGAGAAGCGGAGAAGACGTGGTCGCAAAGAATTCTCTCTCCGTAAAACAGCGTCTTGACGGCGATCTTTACGGCGTTAAGCCACTGCTTGATTTTCAACTCAAGAGCTTCCCACTCCATCTTTTGAATCTGCGAGAGAGTGAGTCTCTCCATACGAAGATGGTACAGAGCTTCGTCCACTATAGACTTTCGAATTATCTTATATATCTTGACACACTCAATCCCATAACCCGACCCAATCATGCAGTCAGCGATGGACTTCAAATCCGACATCGCCACCATGGAAGCTCTCTCCACTTCCGACACCTCGTCTCCCGGTCTGGTGGAGGAAGAATCATCCTCGGACTCCTCTTCAAAATCAGACACGCTTGACCTCGACTCCCTCGAAGAGCGGCTAGAAACGGACTCGGGGTCAAGATGCTGCCTGCTGGACTTGAGGATCCGGTAAAACTCCTTCTCCAGTCTCTTCATAGCAGTTTGCATGAGTCTCTGTCCTTGCACAAGCTTCTCCGAGGTGGGGTTCTCGGAGATGTAGTACTTCATAACAGACTGCAGTTGATTAATGGAGTTCAGGTACTGTTTAGACTCGGGACGGTTCTGGGCGGAAAAAAGAGAGGATATATTACAATAACTAGATGATTCTGACGAGTCCCATTTAGAAATGAGAAATTGGGCAGTCTCCAATTTCTCGTCCATTAATGTTTCGGAGAACGTGTGACGGGGCGGCGGGGATAGCGGAGGAGAGGTTGCCGGGGATTGCTTAAAGAAAATGGTTCTCATTCCCTTATTCGGCATATGTAAACACACAGTGTTAAGGGCAGACAGTTGTGTATGATGTATGATGTATCCAACCAACCAAATAACCAAAAGCGTTACTTTACAAGGTTGCAGTAAGAGCACAACCAATAAGTTGAAGAGAAGTTTTAGAGAGTGGAAATGTTGGTGGCTGGAATTCTCAGTTGTAGAGACAAGTTGGCGAGAGAGGGCTGAGGGGTATTAATAGAGTTGGGTAATGTTTGGGTATTTCGTTTTGACTCTTCAGAATTTGACTTTGCGTAGGAAGGTCTACGCGTTTGCTTTGCTACGTTCGGTTTTTGGGTGCTTTGGTTGGGTTGAAACTAAGGGAAGTGGAGAAACCGAGAAAGTTCACTCTGAAGTTGCCGTCCAAATACTCCAAACCAAGGCTTAGGCTCCTCGTTTTGTTCATTGAACCGAAAGAATTCAAGCAAGTTCTCTTTTCCTCACTTTTTTTTTGTTTTTTGGTTGTATAATCGATATTGTCGTTTTACGTAACGTATACTGCTCATGTTCTTCATTATGTGCGTAAGTTTTCTTTATTATTTTGAAAATGGATAAACTCGTATTTAATATATATTAATAAATTATAAATCAGTATCCAGTTTATTGTTCCGGTTCTTCCAGTAGCATGCATATCAGCATATGCTAGTGATCAATTTCCAGACACCACCTGCCGATTAACTAGAAATTGTAGAAATATTCATTTATCCCGACATAACCCGTACTAATTCAAAGTATGTAACATGATCAAACCTTGAAGTTCAACTGTTCAAGGTTAAATTTGTGCAACGAGAAAAGAATTAGAGCAACTTTTCCAGTTTATCTGTTTATGACTAATTGGAAACTTCCGCTTGTAATTTTGCTCTAGGCCTTGGGGGTGTTACTGTTAGGTAGCAATCCAAGTCAATCTATTTAGCTGTCGGTCTTCACTAAACATGAACCCAATTTTCGTAAGATTTTAAGGCAGAGTCAATGTTGAAACTAACTGCTCAATTACAGTAAACATTGTCGTCCACCTCAATGCCAACTCATTTCAAACTTCTCTTTGGGCGAAACCGCCTCTTTTGGGATTACTTTGCAGTTTTCTAGAAGTCAGCGTGCTTAAAAAAAAAACAAATAAAATGTGAAAACAATATATTTGGATAATTACATACTTCATCAAATTAGTTGACTAATATTTTAACAGTGACGGAGACGAAAATGCTTTATTGGTGAAGTAAAATTCGGGTAGAAAATTTTACTTGGAGAAGTCATTCTCTTTTTATAAGATTCAAGTAAAGAATCTTATATAGAAAACTCTTTCTTTTTTTATAAAAAAACTTTTTTTCGTTAAATTTTTGAACATTTTCTTTTATCATTTTGTTTCTTGTATTTTGTATTGATCCTAAGAATTTTTATTTGTAGTACTTGTCTCATCAAATATTTTATTTTTATTTATTTTTAATTACGAGTTTGTTTTACTTACTTATTTTCTTTCTTATTTATTTATTTATTTATTTATAACTTTAATTTGATTTTTATTTTTAATTTTTATCTTTATCTTTATTTTTTTCTTTTACTTTTACTTAACTTTATTTATGTAGTTATTTGTTTATTCATTTGGCTAGGTTATTTTCTTTTTTAATTCATTTTTAAAATTTTTTTTCATGAGTCTATTAAAATAGTCTTTTTATTAGTTAGAAATAAGATTGCATACTGTTGAACCTCTTCAGACTTTATTGATTGGAAAAATTTCTATTGAGATATTGTTATTGTTGGTTATTTAAATAATTTTTAATTAATTTTTTCCTATTAATTTAAAGTTTAAAATTAACATAATTATGAGTCTTATATCCAAATAATTCTTATTAATTATAAATTAAACTTATTAAACTTGGCGAGAGAATAATTAAACAATGTATGTTACGAAGATGTTACCACTAACCAGTGCTTTGGTCAACAGCCGGTGAAAACCTTAGACAGGGATTATAGTGATCTTGAGAAATAGTCGTTTTTATTAATACTCCTTCCTATCTAAAATAAAAGTCGTTTTAGATGAATTTTAATTATTTAAAATAAGTATCGTTCGTTACTTTTTATGCATGTTCATATTTTACTTCCAAATTTACCCTTTAATTTCTCTTACATCCTGATTATACAGATTACATTTTCAACACAATTCAATACGTAATTAATAAAAGTATATCAAACATTTCATTAGCTTTCTTAATAAATATGCATCCCTTTAAAACAACTTTTATTTTAAATAGAAGTTAAATAGCAGAGAGTATAACGAGAGAACTGCAGCTTCTAATTTGTGAGTGAGAGTTTTTTTTTTTTTCTTTTGGTTAATGGAATGCGTTAACTTTTGTTCAATTGAGATTAAAATAATACATTAAAAAAATAGTTGACGAGCAAAGGAAGGATGTGATGGGATTAAACAATGTGGGTAGCATATCCGTCTTCCATCACTTTTTCTTTATACAAATTTAAGCATAAAAGGTCCCTAACCTCCGGATAGAGAGTAGGGTTGGATGGACCACTACATCTTGAATTGGTAAAATTAATTAACCAAAAACTGACAAGAATTAAGGTGAAAACATTTATTTTCAGGTCTAATTCTAAACGAAAAATTGAATTTAACAATTCCAGAGGATGGTTTTGCACGGCCGGCTTGAATTGATTGGTGATAGTAAGTGTAGGCCCATACCCAATCTGTTGGATGACATGGAAAGCTGGGATTTCGACATACTATTTTGTTTCTTAACGGCTTGTAAAAGTCGCATCGCACGCTCACCAAGTTATCCTTATTATTATAATAATATGTACTAAGACTATTCCAATTTTGACTCAAAGATGTTGATTATTGACTACTACGTCATCCAATTTTGGTCAAATGGAATGGAAGATTCATAACATTTATACGAGCACGTGACAAATTTTAATAGAATTATTCGTAGCTTTGAGAGTTCATTAGTTATACTTATTTGAGAGAATACGTGATTGTCTGTTAGTTTTATCCTACAAACTACCAACTATTGCATGTAACGTAGCTGACCAAGGTCATGGAAGCGGAAGCATCGACTCAAGTTTGATTTTGTCCTTTCTATTGGTTTTCAATTTCACATGCATGTCTTTTTGTTTTCACTAATTGCAATTTCTACTATGTTATTAAATAACACTATTCTTTCTTTGATATTATAATACATGCTATTACGAAGGATGCTTAATTGTGGAAAAAAAAATAAGAAATTCATTGATAATATTAAAAAATTTTAATTATAAATAAATGACAAATATTAAAAAAAAATTCAAATAAGTAACCTTACCGATTGTTTCAAAATAAATATATCTACTTTCATATTTCATTTAGTTTTTGCCTAAATCCAATTAATGCCTTACATTTCTAGAAACTTTCACCTAAAACACGCCAACTGCCTTCTATGTTTACGGTGTACAGATTATGGGAGGGCTAGTCTACTCTTTTCCTTTTTAAGAAAAATGTAAATTCTGCTTTGTTTAGATGAAATGAAACAAACCATACGTTTTTCATGAAACGATGTGCTATGTATGTCCTAAATCTCAAATCGAACCCAATTTCAGCAACAAAACCGCGTAATGCATTAATGTGTTTCCACTTTCCAGAAATCATATTTATGTCCAAGGATGTTTGGGGCAAAAGAAGGGAATATATCAGCTCGTCTTCCTTTTCAGACAGACAAATCAAAACACGAATGCAACAGTTGAACTATAAGCTTCAATGCTGCTTTTCCTGAAATTCGAAGATTCTTCCTAGTGTGAAATCAATTAATGGTTAACATATTATATTTTATACCTTAAATTGTCACTACATATTTAAATACAAAAGATACTTATGCCCACTTGCTGAAACATTTCGAGAATGCCGGCGATTTTTTGACATTCACTAAAGGGCAGGAGTTCTTTCTCTTTTTTTTTTTTTTTAAGTAAACGCGTGGCTCCGATTGTTTTGGCTGTTAGTAATAGAAACGTTGAGAACTGAGAAGTAGTACGACACCAAATTCAACCTCTTCCCTTTTGTATGTGGGGATTCTTTAAACTTTTGAGTATGGCAATCTTGTTGTGTCGTGCTTCTCGACATAGCTAGCTGGCTACGTCTATGAAGTGAGTTTCAGTGTTAAAAAGCAGTTACATATATAGACCTTGGACAATTAACTGCCAACTGTTTCTGAAAAAGATATTTGATACAAGGAAAAAAAATAAACGTTGGGTGTCAGGCTCAGAAACAGGGACAAGGGAACAAGGAAGTAAGAGCCTACGTGCTTTGAACAAGTCAGTGTTACCTGCTTTCGTCTTACCTGGTTATAGTTTTCAGACGATTTTATGGACTTACATGTTAACAGCTGGTTACCTCAGTGCATTCATTCTAAATGACTTATATTATATATATATATTAGCAGTTAAAGGCTAATTTCAAAACATTGGACTACGTGTGACAATCATCATTTAACATTAAAATATCATCTTGAGAATATATATATATCCAATACTCTTTAAGAATATCAAGTTCAACTCGATATACAAGCGCAACACAAGGGACAAGAGTGTGTCCAATTTCAAAGATAAGAGTCTGTTACTACGCGTGGGGCAGTTGAGAAACACATTCCAGTAGATCGAAGAATCTGAACATATGACTTTTGTTGTTCGACTCTCGTCGCGAAAATATGCACGGAATCAACATTTGGCAATTGCAGTACATCACAAAACTAATTACTAATGTGACGTGTTACTGGGACCAACATCAAGTTTTAAGTTGTATATTTAAAAAAATTTCTTGACTTGGGTCAAGTCGGGTGATCAATCCAAGATCATTATACAAATGGTAAGGGGAGAAAATTTGGGAGGTTGAGCCGTTCAGATATAGCTTAGTGTCTAACATCTCTTTAACACCCTAGGTTAGATGGAATGAGAACGGTTTTACAATCTCTCACGGATATGTTTTGGTCTGTATGTTCGCATTCTTGAAAACGACTTGCCGTGTTATCTCTGGCATCAAAGATCAAATTCACCACGTGAAAAGACCATAGCGTGTGTAAGTGAAGTGAAATCAACGCTAATGAAGAACATACGCGTACCAAGGCTACTTATTTTGGGTAATTACTGATAACCACCCCTAAGGTTTACAAGATTTGCTTTTCTATACAACTTATTACCATCAAACTTGAGTAGTTCAACGAAGTTAAAGGTCTCATTCTTTACTAATATCCATATTTTAATAAATCCTTTTCGTTATTTATACTACAATTGTTTTGACCAATTTCATAAGATATATGACATTATCAATCATATCGACCTAATAATATTAAGTAAATTCAATTTTCTGACGCAAAAAGAACAAGAGGTAGTTTCTTTAAAAATTTTCAATTTGAGGAAGTGAATAAATTGAAATTTACGAAATGGTCCCAAATACTCTTAAGAATACGTAAGTTAAACCCCGTATAAATGCTACCCAACCCAAGAAGTCATCTCAATTACAGTATGGAAAAGAACATAATCATCTGTGACATTAAATGGAAGGAGCATGGGAACGCAAACACACAAGTCTCCAAACAACCAACTAAAGCCATCATGTCGTGTTAACGTTTGACAAGATTTTGTCGTTAGCTTTGATTGTTACCTTACAGCACTAGATTTCATGTCGTTTAACACCGAAAACAGAGCATATAGGCATCAGAGATTGGTTTCCTCTTTCAAACCAAAGAAAGTTGTATTGATAATTATTTTCGGTGTCATCATATAATAGGTTTGGTAAAGCATGGATACATTTTATCAAAAGCAGAAAAGATCAATAAATTACAATCAAATATATTGGAGGGCTGAAAATAGTTTGAAATGCTTTCCTGCTTTATTCATGGGCATTGACGTTTAATCGGTTAGTGCATTGTTTGTAGACTAGAGTAGGAACCTTTTTCCGATCTTTGATGCAAAGAAATTTGATTTGTAAGAAGAATGCGACTGAGTGGCGATGTGGGCTTGCTATTCTTGTTCACCACTTCCCCCTCGATTTTGTTTCCACAGTTATCAACCAGTCTGAGGCTTCAATAGGCCTTTCCTTTAGGCTTCTTTCCTTCTACAAACATCAGCCCAATGTTTACTTTTTTTTATATCTTTAGCCCAAATGCTACTGTACAAAAAAAATCTTAATAAAAACTTTAGAGAGAGCAAGACAATTGAGAGAAAATTCCAATAGTTTTATTAAACGGGCTGTGCTGTATATATATAGTGTACAAAACAAACTTGGCTAGCTAATTGCTTAAGTCTATGGAATTCTAATAACAAACCAAGACAAAGTTAAGGACGTCCTTGATATCCCTGTAAGATAGGGATTTATTAATTGATCAAAGATCCTAACAATTCCTCCCTTAAACTAAATACTACAAGTGTTTAGTTTATATCAGACATAGAGCAAACTCCCAGAGATTCCCGTAACTTCAGATAGACATATAGCTTGATTGGTTTAGTCATCACATCAGCTACTTGCTCCTGCGTAGTACAGTGTACCAACTTCATAGTACCAGTCTTGGTGAGCTCTCGAAGAAAATGGAAACGCACATCTATGTGCTTGCTTCGCCCATGCATGACTGGATTCTTTGAAAGCTTGATTGTGGAACTATTATCACAATGAATAATAGTTGTCTGACTTTGGCTTGAGTCCAGCTTTTGTAGAACCCGTTTCAACCAGACCGCTTGGCAAGCATAAGAAGCAGCAACGATGAACTCTGCTTCTGTGGTAGATAAACTAACCACTGGCTGCTTCTTTGATGACCATGACACCTTCTGAACTTAACAAGAATACGTACCCTGAAGTGCTCTTCTTGTCCTCCAAGTCTCCAATATAATCACTGTCTGTGTAAGCAACAAGATCATCATCTCCTCCCTTTTTATAGAATATCCCGAAGTCAATTGTTCCTTTTAGATACCTCAGTACCCTTTTAGCTACCTACAATTGAAGATGAGTGGGATTCTCTATATACCTGCTAATAAGATTCACAACAAACATCATGTCTGGCTGAGTTGATGTGAGATACATGAAGCTGCCCACAAGCTACTTAAATTGAGTTTTGTCCACCTTTAATACTCCTTCATCTTTTATGAGTTTGAAGCCAGGAACAATTGGGTTGCGAACAGAATTGCTTTTGTCCATCCCAAACTTTTGTAGTACCTCCAAAGCATATCTTCTTTGACTGATAAAAATCCCATATGCTCTTTGCAAAACTTCTAAACCAATAAAATACCTCATTTTTCTAAGGTCTGTCATGTCAAATTCACGCTTCATGGAGTCTTTGAACCCTACAATCATAGACTCGTCATTTCCAGTAAAAATAAGATCGTCAACATACAAACTTACGATCAACACGTTGCCATCTTCCTTTGTCTTGATGAACAAGGTCTGTTCATAGTTGCACTTCTCAAATTTTTCTTTCAAAAAATAGGCTTCTATGCGACTGTACCAGGCCCGTGGTGCTTGTTTAAGTCCATAGAGTGCCTTTTTTTAACTTGTATAGCTTCTGTTCTGCTCCCTTCTGCACATAACCATTGGGTTGCTCTACAAAAACATTTTCCTGCAATTCACCATGCAAGAATGTCGACTTCACATCAAGTTGATAAATTGGCCATCCTCTTTGTGCTACAAGTGCTATCACTAACCGTATTGTCTCCATACGAGCTACAGGAGCAAACCCTTCTGTATAGTCCACCCCATATTATTGAGTATACCTTTTTACCACAAGCTTAGCCTTATACTTGCTTAGCACACCATTTTCATCAAATTTGGTCTTGTAAACCCATTTTACCCCAATCTTTTTCCCTCCTTCGGGCAGCTCCATTAGTTCCTAAGTGCCATTCCTTTCTATTGCTTCCATTTCTGCATCCATGGCCTGTCTCCAATTTTCACTTTTTACAGCTTCCTCAAAGTGTATAGGATCAGTTCCAGTGGCTGCAAACATAACCATATCCCCTTCTTCTTTCGAGAGCCCTTCCCCTGCCTCATAATCTTTCATCCACACTGGTGGCACCTGAATCTGTCCATGAGTATCATCTTCATGCAATGAGTCAGAAGATACAGTGACATCTGTTTCTGTTTCTAAATCACACATAATGTTTTCTTCAATCTCGGCAGCTACATCCACTTCCTCTTCTTCCCATTCTAAATCACACATAATGTTTTCTTCATGCTTCTTGTCCCAATTCTAGCACTTTTCTTCTTTGAACACAATATCCCTACTTATAATGATCCTTTGTGAGATTGGATCGTAAAGCCTATAAGCCTTTGACTCCTCGCTAACTCCCAACAGGATACAACGTACACTCTTATCATCTAGCTTTTTTCGAGTACTGTCTGGCACATGAACATGAGAGATACAACCAAAAACTCTAAAATACTCAACCAATGGCTTGACTCCACTCCATGCTTCTTCTGGGGTAATATTCTTTACTGCCAAGGTGGCACTCCGATTCAAGACATGCACTGACCAATTGACTACTTCAAGCCAGAAAGTTTTTGGAATTTGCTTCTTTGAAAGCATTCTTCGAACCATGTTCATAATGGTCCTATTCTTTCGCTCTGCAACCCCGTTCTGTTGTGGCGTGTAGGCAGCTGTCAATTGCCATTTTATGTCGTGCTCATTACAGAAATTAGTAAATTCTTGTGATATAAATTCTCCTCCTCGATCCATCCGTAGACCTTTGATGAAGAAATATGTCTCCTTTTTAACGAGAGCCTTAAATCTTTTAAATACAACAAATGCTTCTGACTTCTCTATCAAGAAATAAACCCATAACTTTCGGCTGAAATCATCAGTAAAGGTGAGCAAATACCTCTTTTTGCTGTTGGAGACAGGTTTTATTGGCCCACATATATCAACGTGGACTAAAGCAAGAGGTTGAGAAGCTCTCCAATTGCTCTTCTTTGGAAATGGATCCCGTTGCTGCTTTCCAACCAAACAATCTTTGCATAGCTTTAATGGAGACTGAAGCTGTGGTAAGCCATGCACCATTCATTTATGCAAAAGTTTCTTCAAACCTGTGAAGCTTAGGTGTCCATACTTACAATGCCGGAGCTGCACCAATTCTTCTATGATCATGTTAAAGCATGCAGATGCAATAGGCCGTGAAATAGCATGCATAGTGAACATCCGATTTGCAGACATTGTTGTGTCCATAATTAACCCTTTATCAGGATGATAAACTTTGCATTTGTTACCTTGAAACAAAATGGCAAGCCCCTTTTCCTGTAGCTGAAGGCTGCCCAATACTCAACAGATTATTCTTCAGCTCTAGTATGTAAAACACACTTGTGATAATTTGTGCCATGCCATGAA
>JAOSBM010000206.1:28012115-28022462 GCA_027568955.1 Erythroxylum tenue
TATACCAATATGGACTATTTTGCAATTTTTAAAAATTTTAGGGACTATTTCATAAATTTAAAAAATTTCACGAAACGGTACCTGGTACCGATCGGTACCGGTACAGTTCCATTCCAGAGCTCAATCCGGTACCGAGCCCGGTACGGTATTCGTAACATTGATTGGAATAGGAGATGCTCAGTTGACTCCAGGTTAAATTTAAATAGGTGCCTAGGGATTTCTAGATATTTTAGTAATCTGTCGACGGTGGGAAGTTTACCCCTCCCTGCCAACCACAATTTGTGCAAAGCAAGTGGTTGCACATGTTTGAGCTAGTTCAAATTGTGCCATATCGCCTTAGGATGTGCATTTCGTTAACCAAGTTTTATATCTAATAAAACTCTCAATATATTGTAAACATACGAATCGTATCTTGTAGCGTATAAAGTTATCATTCTTACGAGAAATTAGATAAAATAATTTGAACCTAACTTTGTCTAATATATTCAAAATATGATTTGAACGACAATAATAACCAAAATTTAAACAATTAATAATATAAGGTTTCGATCATGCATCTCATAGATAATATATATCAAATATATGCAGTAGAAAATAAAACGGAACCTTAAAAATCAGATCTACTCATGCATATAGATATAGAAAACAAAAACATGAAATGTAAGAAGTTTACATACCTTTCTAACAATCTCCTCCGTTCTTTAATCTTTTCTGCGTTGAGTTGTCGTAAACCACAATGATCAACATAGACCGTCTTTAATGAAAGTCCACTTAAAGATAGAAGGATGAAACCTCATAAGGAGATGGCTAGAATTCTTTCTTTGTGCTAGCAAAGACAAGAACTCTTGTGAGAGTTAGAGAGAAAAGAGTGTGTATGAAAGAACTTTTCTTTCTTTCTTCTTGTGTCTTACACAAGATGCACGAAAATGATGATTATTTTCTACCCTCTTTCATCTCCCATAATTCCCATCATTAATGGGAAGTTATAGAAAGTTAATGGTCATGAATAGCATGTATTAATGGAAGTTATGGGAATTTAATGATCATGAATAGCATGCATTAATAGAAGTTTTAAGAAGTTAATGACTAAATTGGTAACCAACAACACTTGTTTCTAATCCATTTCATGCAATGTTTTCTACCACGATCACATCACAATACAATCCCGAAACACTCTCTCATATCTTAAATCACCATTCAAGACCATTTGACTCATCCTTCGGATCTCCTATATGTGTGACCCATTAGGTTCTTGGTTATATTGGTCACTTGAATTAACACTCAATTCAAGTAAGTAAAAAGCGATATCTAGCAGCACGTCATGACCCCCAATTGACCGAAAATTCAGTGATTTGACTACGAACCCTTCCATACGCAATGTTGTCATGCAATTCGTCCTTTCACCATCTATACCCCACTTCGTTCAGAGTATGGTCAAAGTGTCAACTCCCACTAGACTGACTATGTCACATCTAGTCCAAGTGATATTAGATCTTATCCTGAGAATCTCATTACTCTATGTATCATTGAAGACTCTCTTCATGACAAATATTTGCTCTGGCCAGAGACTCCTGAGTAATGACCCCAATAAGAGGTCGTGTGTATCATCTCCTTCTATCAAAAGTCGTAAATTCTTTATTGGATACTCAATTACCTTTAAACACCTCAAACTGTACCCAATCACCACCTATAGTAACCTTTGAAAGGCATCGATGAATGGAGTCAAAGCACAGGATCAGTATTTGAGATATCCTTGAGCATCTCAAGTCAAAGGATACTTGCACCATTACTATGATGAAACTATCATTGACACTAGAATAGAATGTCCATATGATTGTCTCATAGTAGGTCCATCCAATGTACTTACTACCCTTAGTAAGCATCTACGTGCTAACTCTAAACAACTCATGTCTACAACTTATGAGATCTACTGCTTGATCTAAAAAAGGAGTATAACATGTGCTAGTCTATCCGGATTAATGATATCCCATCTCATTAATGCTATGACTAGGGAAAGTTTAGATACTAACATAATTACACATGATAGGAAACTCATTATCATGATCTCATCATAATTTCCTCCATGTTATGTTTTGTATCAAGGACTTCATTAAATCAATTTAAGATCAACATCAAATCCATAAATGTATAAACACTGAAATAATGAAAAAAGCATTTATTAATCAGCAAATGATTTGTACAATAAGTGCTAAAGGTGATTGCCTTTAGAGCATTTCTCTAACAAACTCTTACTTATACTAAAGTCAATCGCCTTGATATCTAATACCATAGGTATACACATGTGACACAAAACTCTTTTGAGAAATAGGCTTAGTCAATGAATCAACTATATTCTAATTGGTGGGAACTCTCTCTATCTTGACATCATATTTACCAATGATTTCTCTAATCAAATGGTAGCGCTTGAGTACATGTTCGGACTTCTGATGAGACCTCGGTTCCTTCAGCTGTGCTATAGCCCCATTTTTGTCACAATACAACTGCACTGGGTCAATAATGCTCGAAACCACACCAAGTTCCATGATGAACTTCTTAATCCAAACCACTTCCTTCGCTATTTCTGAAGTTGCAATGTACTCCGCCTCTGTCATTGAATATGTAGTCATCTCTTACTTGGAACTTTTCTAGCTAACTACACCACCATTCAGTGTGAATACATATCTGGACAGAGATCTAGAGTTATCCCTATCGGATTGAAAACTGGCATCAGTATACCCACTTACCACAAGATCATCTTCTCCATATACCAAGAATACATCCTTATTTCTTCTCAAGAACTTAAGGATATTCTTGACAGCCACCCAATGACCCTCACCAGGGTCTAACTGGTATCTGCTCATAACACGTAGAGCATACGATACATCGGGTCTAGTACATAACATAGCGTACATGATTGATCCTATAGCCGAAGTATAAGGAATCAAACTCATGGGAGTTCTCTCATCTTGTGTCTTTGGACACATAGATTTAGAAAGTGTAATCCCATGTACTATGGGAAGATAATCTCTCTTGGACTGGTCCATGCTAAACCTCTTTAACATCTTGTCTATGTATATAAACTGAAAAAGACCAAGCAACCTCTTAGATCTATCTCTATAGATCCTTATCTCCAAAATATAAGTTGCTTCTCTAAGGTCTTTCATAGAGAAGTTCTTAGCTAACCAAATTTTGACTGATTGCAAAGTTGAGACTTCATTTCTTATTAGCAATATGTCATCTATATATAGTACAAGGAACACGATTGCACTCCTACTAACCTTCCTATACACATGGCTCATTCGAATTTTGTGAGAAACCAAACTTTTTAATTGTCTCATCAAATTGGATATTCCAACTCCTGGATGCTTGTTTCAATCTATAAATAGATTTTTGAAGCTTGCATACCTTTTCTCCATTCGCGAATATGAAACGATCAGGTTGTGTCATATACACATCCTCAGTTAAGTTTCCATTAAGAAAGCCATCTTCACATCTATTTGTCATATCTCATAATCATAATGAGCGGCAATGGCCAGTGGTATCCTAATGGATTTAAACATAGCTACTGGACTAAACATTTCGTCATAGTCAACACTTTTCCTTTGACGATAACCTTTAGCTACAAACCTAGCTTTATGGGTAACTACATCACCCTCCATGTCAGTTTTCTTCTTGAAAACCCATTTTCACCTTATGGGTTTTATCCCTTTAGGTGGGTCAACCATATTCCATACTTGGTTTTCATACATGGAATCCATTTCAGATTTCATAGCTTGAAGCCATTTGTCAGATTCTGAACTCTTTAGAACCTATTCATAGGTAGTAGGCTCATCTTCTTCTATGAGCAATACGTCGTTAAGTTCACTTATGAGAAATTCGTATCTCTTAGGAACATGACGTGTCCTACTTGACCTACAAACTTCTTGTGTGTCAGAAGGTTGAACTATTGTTTTATCTTTATGAACAATAATCTCGGTCCAAGTAGTTGATCTGCATCTGTTTGAGCATCTTAAACTTCCATAAGTTCAATTTTGCTCCCACTGTCTTCTCTTAGAAGAAATTCTTTCTCTAATAAGACAACATGTTTTGAAATAAACACTTTTGTTCCGAAACATGGTAGAACTGATATCCTATAGTTTCCTTAGGATATCCTACAAACAAACACTTGCCAGATTTAGCTTCAAGCTTATCTAACTGAATTCGTTTCACATAAGCAAGATAACCTCAAACTTTCATATGAGAAACATCGGGGTTTCTTTTTAGTCCATATCTTATATGGAGCAACATCAACTGACTTAGATGAGACTCTGTTTAATACATAAACAAAAGTTTCGAGTGCATACCCCCAAAAGGATTTTGGTAAATCTGCTTAATCCATCACAGACCTCACCATGCCAAATAAGGTTTGGTTTCTCCTCTCACCCACACCAGTGTGTTGTGGCGTGTAAGGTGAAGTCCACTAGGGCAATATTCTATTATCCCTGAGATAATGCACAAAATCTTGGCTTAAGTATTCACATCTCGATCCAATCGAAGTGATTTAATACTTCTCCCAAATTATTTCTCAACTTCATTTCTGAATTCTTTGAACCTTTCAAAGGCTTCAGACTTGTATCTTATAAGATACACATACCCATATCGAGAATGATCATCGATAAAGGTAATGAAGTATACAAAACCACCTTTGACATGTATGGACATCAGTATGTATTAGGTATAAAAGTCCACTAGCTTGTTCACCCTTTCCCTTAAAGGGTAACTTAGTCATCTTGCTTAATAAGCAAGATTCGCATGTGTCATATGATTCATAATCAAATGACCCTAAATTACCACACTTGTGTAGTTTAGACATACGTCTCTCACTTATATGGCCAAGGCGATAATGCCATAAGTAAGATGATTTCACATTATTTCGTTTATTATTTTGATATTATTGATATTTAGAACTGGATTAGACATATCCAATATGTATATACCATTGGACAATGTACCAAAAGTATATAACATTCCATTCAAATAAATTGAAAAACCATTGTTACAAAAATTTTAATGAAATCCAGCTTTATTAAGACTAGAAACGGACATTACATTTTTAGTCAAAGCAAGTACATAAAAACAATTGTCCAATTCTAATACAAGTCCACTAGGAAGTGTCAATACATATGTGCTTACAGCTAATGCAACAACTCTTGCTCCATTGCCCACTCACAGGTCTGACTCTCCCTTGTTGAGTTGTTTACTATTCCTGAGGCCCTGCATGTCATTACAAATGTGTGAGCCACAACCAGTATCTAATACCCATATGTTATTATCAGAAACAATATGAATATTAATATCATAAATACCCGAAGTAGATGGGGCATCAGATGCCTTCTTCTATTTGAAAGACTTTAGATAGGCCTTGTAGTTTCTCTTCCAGTGGCCATCCTTGCCACAGTGGAGGCAAGTTCCCTTTGAGGTAGTCTTCTTTGCTTTCTTGATACCTCCCTTAGGCCCTGCGGACTTCTTCTTCTTTTGACTCTTTTTCTTCGAACTAGAAGAGTCCACCAGCATCACAACCTTGTCCTTGCGGACAGATGGCTCAACTACCTTGAGCATATTGACCAGCTCAGGAATTGTGCTAGATATATTGTTCATCCAATAGTTAAGCACAAATTGTTAGTAACTATCGGTTAAACCCATAAGAATTAAGTCAATACTTAATTTATGATCCAAAAGAAAACTCGAGGAGGCCAACTGCTCGATGTAGCCATTCATCTTCAGTGCATACTGCACTGGAGATGTCCCCTCAACCATCTTGGAGTGGAAGAGCAATCACGAAGTCTTGAACCTTTCGGACTTTGCTTGCTCATCAAAGAGCTCCCGAAGATGATAGATAACGGTATGAGCATCCATAGCTTTGTGCTGCTTTTGCAGCTCCAGTGGCATAGTGACTAGCATAATACAACAAGCCATCTCACGATCATAGTGACTAGCATAATACAACTAGTCATCTCGCTATCATCGAGATGCTTCCTATATGCCCTCCGATCATCATCAGAGGCATTAGCAGTAGGGGAATCGAGAAGTGGTTCTTCTAAGACATAACCAAGCTTCTCAGACTTGAGAACTATTCTCAAGTTCCTAAGCCAATCAAGAAAGTTTGGTCCAGTCAACTTGTTAGCTTCCATTAATGATCTTAAATTCACACTAGTACTCATGATGTTGACTTAGGCAATAGCAACCTATCGTCAAAGAGAGAAAAATTAGAATGTACTTACATGCATGTCTATAAGGACTTTAGTAACACGTATTATGATTCCCACTATTTTTCACGAATTCATAACCCTCAATATAAATCTGAGAGAACTCGTAAAGAAATTCTCCTAGTGGGTCGATATCCAATATTCCTAAGAATGACCTTGGGTTTGCCTAATAAGCTACCTTAGTTCAATCGGTAGGTATCCATCATACCAATTGCATCTCCAATGAAACTATCGAATCTAGTGTTATCAACTATTGATGTGTGCACACTCATTAGGCTATCAACTCTTGACACGTGTACATCTAATGTACACTACCCAACTTCGCCTCTGTTCACATGGATCTTGGGTTTGCCCAATAAACCAACACTTCTAGTTAAAACCGACCCATTAATTCGAAAATCCTATTTCTGTGGTTCAAACATATCTGTGTAAAGCAAGCTTGGATTTGCCCAACAACCTTAACTTTAAAAGGACTCTGGTTCTCGCTATATTAAAGGAAGACATTAGTTTTAATATTCTAAGTGAGGGGTTTGATTAAGGTCTCATCTAACTTAGATGGTCTTATACCTATAACTCATATATATATATATATATACATATACATATAGTTACTATAACTACATGCCATGATAACTACCTAATCAAATTGGGCCTAAGCTCATAAACATCCATCATGCAAGCCCATACATTCTCCTAACCTTGCATTCTCTAATGCATATATGTAAAAACATCATTTTTGGTTATAACATCTTATAGATCCTAACATGAAAAGCCCAATCCAATACTTGGATCTAAGCCCAATCCAACACTTAGGTTTACTATCTTTCTTTTACTAACTTGGCTAAAATTACTATTGTATATTATTTCATTTGGAATTAATATTAATCTAATTAACATGAATTCCTAATTCTAGAAATTAATTCATAATTAATTTACCTTAAAATAATTATTTGATGTCCAAAATTAAACAATTTCAATTTTGTCACACATGCCAATTTTTCTAGTCTTACTAGAAAATATATTACTCGACTAAAATTAATTCAAAATTAATTTATATAATTTCCCAAAAATTTTAGAACATCAAATCATCATTCCAAGCATCTCTAAGTCATTTCATGATGATCAAAATAATTTAGGAATCACCCAAAAATTATTATGACCACCCAAACACCGATAAGGTACCAAAAACTGCAAATATAACTTATACAATTTTTCTAGAAATCAAATTTCAAGAAAAATCATTTATGCATGCATCAAACATCAAATTAATACATTTTTATCACATAAAAATATTTTTAAGGTTCTAGAACCGAAATATAAACATACAAAAACATCAAACAAAACAGATAATACAATTTTTGAAAAACCGTCAGATTTAAAAATCATTTGATGAAATTATTAAAACACTTTAAATAATTCTACAAAAATTACAGAGGCATAAACACGTCCCAAATACGTTCACATAATTTTTCAAGAATCAAATTCTACAAAAATCTTGTGTAACCTCATTAGTTTAGCCAATAGACATCACATGCCCAACAGAAAACAGATTTCATGCATGTTCTTGTAAATTGGAAATTAAATATTTTAATCACATTAAAAATATTTTCAATCACACTGAATCATTCACATACATCTTATGAATAGATCTGCGAAAGAAAATCGTGAAAACATTTTTCTATAATTGATTTCAAACAAAACATTAGAACACTCTAAGTTGTCACAACCATGAAAATAGTTTTCACATGTCATGTATGCTACATCTAACAAGGCACAAGATGTCTTTGATACCACTGTAAGGATCATGCATATCATACATAATATATATCAAATATATGCAGTGAAAAATAAAACAAAACCTCAAAAACCAGATATACTCTTGCATATAGATCTAGAAAACAAAAACATGAAATGTAAGATGTTTATATACCTTTCTAACAATCTCCTTCTTTCTTTATTCTTCTCCACATTGGGTAGTTGTAAACCACAACGATCAACATAAACCGTATCTAATGAAAGTCCACACAAAGATAGAAGGATGAAACCTCGCTAGGAGATGGCTAGAATTCTTTCTTTGTGCTAGTAATGACAAGAATTCTTGCAAGAGTTAGAGAAAAAAGTGTGTGTGTGTGTGTGTAAGAAAGAAACTTTCTTTCTTTCTTCTTGTGTCTTACACAAGAAACAAAAAAATGATGATTATTTTGTGCCCTCTTTGGCCTCCCATAACCTTGGATAGAAGGGTGAAACTTCACTAGGAGATGACTAGAATTCTTTCTTTGTGCTAGCAAAGACAAGAACTCTTGTGAGTGTTAGAGAGAAAAGAGTGTGTGTGTAAGAAAGAACTTTTCTTTCTTTCTTCTTGTGTCTTATACAAGATGCACGAAAATGATGATTATTTTTTTCCCTCTTTGGCCTCCCATAACCCCCCTCATTAATGGAAAGTTATGGGAAGTTAATGGTCATGAATAGCATGCATTACTGGAAGTTATAGGAAGTTAATGACCATGAATAACATGTATTAATGGAAGTTTTGGTAAGTTAATGATCAAATTGGCTGCCAATAACACTTGTTTCTAATCCATTCCATGCAACATTTTTTACCTTGATCACATCGTGACATAATCCCAAAACACTCTCTCATATCTTGAATCATCATTCAAGACCATTTTACTCATCCTTCGGATCTCCTATGTGTGTGACCCATTAGGTTCCTGGTTATGTTGGTCACTTGAATTAACACTCAATTCAAATAAGTCAAGAGCGGTACCTAGCAACACGTCATGACCCCAATTGGCCGAAAAATCAGTGGTTTGACTACGAACCCTTCTATACGCAATGTTTCCATGCAATTCTTCCTTTCACCATCTATACCCCACTTAGTTCAGAGTATGGTTAAAGTGTCAACTCTCATTAGACTGACTACATCACATCCTGAGAATCTCATTACTCTATGTATTATTGAAGACTATCTTCATGACACATATTTTCTCTAGTTAGAGACTCCCAAGTAATGACCCCGATAATAGGCCGTGGGTATCATCTCCTTCTATCAGAAGTAATGAATCCTTTATTGGCTACAATTACCTTCGAATACCTCAAGCTATACACAATCACCACGTTATGAGTAACCCTTGAAAGACACCAATGAATGGAGTCAAAGCACAGGATCAATACTGAGATATCCTTGAGCACCTCAAGTGTAGCATCCCACCCTTGCAAGACACGTACTCGACATCCTCAATGATGTCCGAAAACTTGCCCCGTAAGGATGGGGTGCTATATTTTGGTATTAGATCCCAGAATTAGTATCTTACATAGGCTTTTTTTTGAAATATGTGTCAAGTTACATGCATTGTAGTCATGTCATAATAGGCAGTAACAACTGATCCCTAGTCTGAGTCGCATGTGTATGAGTCACACGCATGAGCATGTGTTAAGAGTTTGAGCTGATAGAATTAGTGAGAGGAATGATGCTCTTTTAGAATATGAGAAAATAAAAGTTGTGGATAATTAGAAATGGGAAATAGTATATGGTTAGATATTATAAATAATGATTCAATGCAATTATATTAGAGGATGTATTACTGAATATGACACCAATATTGTATTGTGGTGATATATCTCCAAATGTGATATAGATGTGAATGTATTGTCATGGATTGTTTGAGGAAAATAGGGATATAAGTAGAAATGATGAGATTAATGTGTGTGTGCAATGTGTGTATTGCATAATTTTGATATAACATCCCACCCCCCGACGGGAAGGGTAGAATAGTAATTTGGAAAGGGGTATGAGTGATTAGGACTGATGGGACATCTTCATGCATACTGGTAATTGTGAACAGTTGAATTGTTGCACATGAAAAATAACTGTACATGCATTCATGACAATTTATTGGAATGAGTCTTTATATGTTTTATATTTTAAGAGATTTTTAGAAATTTTTCTGAAATTTTTTGGGGAAAGTTTCTGGACCGAAAAAAAATCGCCAAGTGGCGAACCGGTTGATTTTCGGTATCGAAAATTTCTGTCCAATGGCACTAAAATATTGGGTACAAGATTTTGGGATTGAAATTCGGAGCCAGTGGAATGGAATGGGTC
>JAOSBM010000206.1:28022562-28033390 GCA_027568955.1 Erythroxylum tenue
ATCTGAAGTTAATGACCATGAATAACATGCATTAATGGAAGTTATGGAAAGTTAATGACCATGAATAACATGCATTAATGGAAGCCAACAATACTTGTTTCTAATCCATTCTATGCAACATTTTCTACCACGATCACATCGCCATACAATCCTAAAATACTCTCTTATATCTTGAATCACCATTCAAGACCATTTTACTCATCCTTCGGATCTCCTATATGTGTGACCCATTAGGTTTCTAGTTATGTTGTCCACTTGAATTAACAATTAATTCAAGTAAGTCAAGAGCGGTATCTAGCAACATGTCATAACCTCCAATTGATCGAAAAGTTAGTGGTTTGACTATAACTTCCATAACAACGTTGACATGCAATTCATCCTTTCACCATCTATACCCCACTTGGTTCAGAGTATGGTCAAAGTGTTAACTCTCACTAAACTGACTACGTCACATCTACTCCAAGTATTATTAGATCTTGTCCTGAGGATTTCGTTACTCTATGTATCATTGAATACTTTCTTCATGGAACATATCTGCCCTGGACAGAGACTCTCGAGTAATGACCCCGACAAGAGGCCGTAGGTATCATCTCCTTCTATCAGGAGTGGTGAATCCTTTATTGGATACTTAATTACCTCCGAATACCTCAAGCTATACCCAATTACCACCCTATGAGTAACCCCTGAAAGGCACTGATGAATGGGGTCAAAGCACAGGATCAATATTCGAGATATCCTTGAGCACCTCAAGTTAAAGGATACTTGCACCATTGATATGATGAGACTATCATTGACACTGGAATAGAATATCCATATGATTGTCTCATAGTAGGTCAATCCAATGTACTTACTACCCTTAGTAAGCATCCATATGTTAACTCTAAGTAACTCATGTCTATAGTTTATGAGATCTACTGTTTGATCTAATCAAGGAGTATAATATGCGCTAGTCTATCTAGATTAATGATATCCCATCTCATTAATCCTATGACTAAGGAAAGTTTAGATACTAATATAATTACATATGATAGGAATCTCATTATCATGATCTCATCATGATTTCCTCCATTCTATGTTTTGTATCAAGGACTTCATTAAATCAATTTAAGATCAACATCAAATCGATAAATGTATGAACATCGAAATAATGAAAAATGCCTTTATTAATCATAAAATGATTTGTACAATAAGTGCTAAAGGTGATTTCCTTTAGAGCACTTCTCTAACAAACTCTGACTTACACTAAAGCCAAGCGCCTTGAGATTTAATACTATAGGCATGTACATGTGACACAAAACTCTTTTGAGAAATAGGCTTAGTTAACGGATTAGCTATATTCTAATCAGTGGGAACTCTTTCTATCTTGACATCATTTCTACAAATAATCTCTCTAATCAAATGGTAGCACTTGAGTACATGTTTGGACTTCTGATGAGACCTCGGTTCCTTTGCCTGCGCTATAGCGCATTGTTATGACAATACAACGGTATTGGGCCAGCGATGCTCGAAACCACACCAAGTTCCATGATGAACTTCTTGATCCAAACTGCTTCCTTTGCCACTTCTGAAGCTGCAATGTACCCCGCCTCTGTCATCGAATCAGCAGTCATATCTTGTTTGGAACTTTTCCAACTGACTGCACCACCATTCAGTGTGAATATATATTCAGACCGGGATTTGGAGTCATCCCTATCAGATTGGAAGTTAGCATCAGTATACCGCTTACCACAAGATCACCTTCTCCATATACCAAGAATACATCTTTAGTTTTTCTCAAATACTTAAGGATATTTTTGACAGCCACCTAATGACCCTCACCAAGGTTCAACTGGTATCTACTTGTAACACTTAGAGTATACAATACATCAGGTCTATTACATAACATAGCGTATATGATTGACCCTATAGCTGAAGCATAAGGAATCGAACTCACGCTAGTCCTCTCATCTTGTATCTTTGGACACATAGATTTAGAGAGTGTAATCTCATCTACCATGGGAAGATAAACTCTCTTGAATTGCTCCATGCTAAACTTATTTAGCATCTTGCTATGTATGTAGATTGAGAAAGACCAAGCAACCTCTTAGATCTATCTCTATAGATCTTTATCCCTAAAATATAAGTTGCTTCGCCATGGTCTTTCATAGAGAAGTTCTTAGCTAACCAAATTTTTATTGATTGCAAAGCTAAGACATCATATCCTATTAGCAATATGTCATCTACATATAGTACAAGGAACATGATTGCACTCCCACTAACCTTCTTATACATACACGACTCATTCGAATTTTGTGAGAAAGTAAACTCTTTGATTGTCTCATCAAATCAGATATTCCAACTCCTGGATGGTTGCTTCAATCCATAAATGGATTTCTTATGCTTGCATACCTTTTCTCCATTCATGGATATGAAACCATCAGGTTGTGTCATATACACATCCTCAGTTACGTTTCCATTAAGGAAAGTCGTCTTCACATCCATTTTCCATATTCATAATTATAATGAGCGACAATGGCTAGGAGTAACCTAATGGATTTAAGCATAACTACTAGGCTAAACATTTCGTCATAGTCAACGCCTTGCCTTTGACGATAACCTTTAGCTACAAGCCTAGTTGTATGGGTAACTACATTACCCTCCATGTCAGTTTTTTTCTTGCAAACCCATTTGCACCCTCTGAGTTTAAGCCCTTCGAGTGGGTTAACCAAATTCCATACTTAGTTTTCATACATGGAATCCATTTCGAATTTCATAGTTTGAATCCATTTGTCAGATTCTAAACTCTTCAAAACCTCCTCATAGGTAGTAGGCTCATCATCTTCTATGAGCAATATGTCGTTAAGTTCACTTATGAGGAATCCGTATCTCTCAGGAAAATGACGTATCCTACCTGACCTACAAACTTTTTGTGTGTCAGAAGGTTGAACTATTATTTCATCTTCATGAGCAATATTCTTGGGTCTAGCCAGTTGATCTGCATCTGTTTGAGCATCTTGAACTTCCACAAGTTCAATTTTTCTCCCACTGTCTTCTCTTAGAAGAAACTCTTTTTCTAAAAAGACTGCATGTTTTGAAACAAACACCTTTTGTTTCGAAATATGGTAGAACTGATATTCTATATTTTTCTTAGGATATCCTACAAATAGAAACTTGTCAGATTTAGCTTCAAGCTTATCTGACTGAATCTGCTTCACATAAGCAGGATAACTCCAAACTTTCATATGAGAAAGATAGGGTTTATTTTTATTCCTTATCTCATATGGAGTAACATTAACTGACTTGGATGAGACTCTATTTAATACATAAACAAAAGTTTCGAGTGCATACCCCAAAAGGATTTTGGTAAATTCGTTAAACTCATCATAGACCTCACCATGTCCAACAAGGTTCGATTTCTCCTCTCAGCACACCATTGTGTTGTGTATGTAAGGTGGAGTCCACTAAGACAATATTCCATTATCCCTGAGATAATCCAAAAACTCTTGGCTTAAGTATTCACCACCTCGATCCGATCGAAGTAATTTAATATTTCTTCTAAGTTATTTATCAACTTCATTTCTGAATTCTTTGAACCTTTCAAAGGCTTCAGACTTATATCTCATAAGATACACATACCCATATTGAGAATGATCATCGATAAAGGTAATAAAGTATATGAAACCACCTTTAGCATATATGGACATCGGACCATATATAATAGTATGTATTAGGTCTAAAAGTCCACTAGTTCGTTCACCCTTTCCATTAAAGGGTAATGTAGTCATTTTGCCTAATAAGCAAGATTCACATATGTCATATGATTCATAATCAAATGACCATAAACTACCACACTTGTGTAATTTAGATATGTATATCTCACTTATATGGCCAAGGCAATAAAACCATAAGTAATCACATTATCTCATTTTATTCTTTTGTTATTATTGAAATTTAGAACTGGATTAGATATATATATATATACCATTGTGCAATGTACCCAAAGCATATAACATTCCATTCAAATAAATTGAACAACCATTGTTACTGAAATTTAAGTGGAATCTAACTTTATTAAGACTAGAAACAGACATTACATTTTTAGTAAAAGCAGGTACATGAAAACAATTGTCCAATTCTAGTACAAGCCCACTAGGGAGCGTCAATACATATGTGCCTAAAGTTAATGCAACAACTCTTGCTCCATTGCCTACTCGCAGGTCTGACTCTCCCTTATTGAGTTATCAACTGTTCCTAAGGCCCTTCATGTTAGTACAAATGTGTGAGTCACAATCGGTATCTAATACCTATATGATGTTATCAGAAAAAGTATGAATATCAATAACATAAATACCTGAAGTAGACGGGGCATCAGATGCCTTCTTTTGCTTTAAGGAATCCAGATAGGCCTTGTAGTTTCTCATCCAGTGGCCATCCTTGCCACAGTGGAAGTAAGTTCCCTTCAAGACAGTCTTTTTTTCTTTCTTGACACCTCCCTTAGGTCTTGCGAACTTCTTCTTCCTTTGGCTCTTTTTCTTCGAACCAGAAGAGTCCACTAGCATCACAACCTTGTCCTTGTGGACAAATGGCTCAACTACCTTAAGCATGTTGACCATCTTGGGAATTATGTTGGATATATTGTTCATCCTATAGTTAAGCACAAATTGTGAGTAACTATCAGTTAAACCCGTCAGAATCAAGTTAATACTAAATTTATGATCTAAAAGAAAACCTAAGGAGGCCAACTGCTCGATGTAGCCATTCATCTTCAGTGCGTACTACACTGGAGATGTCCCCTCAACCATCTTAGAGCGGAAGAGCAATCGCGAAGTCTCGAACCTTTTAGACCTTGCTTGCTCATCAAAGAGCTCCCTAAGATGGTAGACTATGGTATAAGCATCAATAGCCTCGTGCTAGTTTTGCAGCTCCGTTGATATAGTGACTAGCATAATACAGCTACCCATCTCGCTATCATCGAGATGCTTCCCATATGCCATCCGATCATCAACAGAAAAGGGATCGGGAAGTGGTTCTTCCAAGACATAACCAAGCTTCTTAGACTTGAAAACTATTCCCAAGTTCCTGAGCCAGTAAAGGAAGTTTGGTCCAGTCAATTTGTTAGCTTCCATCAATGATCTTAGATTTACACTAGCACTCATAGTGTTGACTCGGGTAATAGCAACCTATCGTCAAATAGAGAAAAATTAGAATGTACTTAAATGCATGTCCATAAGGACTTTAATAACACACATTATGGCTCCCACTATTTTCACAAATTCATAACCCTCAATATAAATCCTAGAGAACTCATAAAGAAATTTTCTTAATGAGTCGATATCCAATATCCCTAAGAATGACCTTGGGTTTGCCCAACAAGTCACCTTAGTTCAACCTGTAGGTATCGATCATGCCAATTGTATCTCCAATGCAACTATCGAATCTAGTGTTATCAACAGTTGAAGTATGTACACTCATTAAGCTATCAACTTTTGACACGTTTACATCTAATGTACTTATGTACACTACCCAACTTCACCTCTGTCCAAGTTGATCTTGGGTTTGCCCAACAAACCAACGCTTCTATTTAAAACCGACCCATTAATCTGGAAATCCTACTTCCATGATTCGAACATATCTATGTAGAGCAGGCTTAAGTTTGCCCAACAACTCTAACTTTAAAAGGACTTTGGTTCTCGCCACATTAAAGGAAGACGTTAGTTTTAACTAAGATCTCATCTAACTTAGATGGTCTTATACATATAACTCAGTCACTCTCTCTCTCTCTCTCTCTCTCTCTCTTTCTCTCTCTCTCTCATACACACATATATACATATAGTTACTATAGCTATATGGTATGATATGGACTACCCAATCAAATTGGGCCTAAATCCATAACCATCCATCATGTAAGGCCACACATTCTCCTAATTGTGCATTTTCTAATGCATATATGTAAACACATCATTTTGGTTATTACATCTTATGGATCATAACATGAAAGCCCAATCTAACACTCGGATATAAGCCCAATCCAACACTTAGATTTATTATCTTCCTTTTACTAACTTGGTTAAAATTACTATTGTATGTTATTTTGATTGGAATTAATATTAATCTAATTAACATGAAATCCTAATTCCAGAAATTAATTCATAATTAATTTACCTTAAAATAATTATTTGAAGTCCAAAATTAAACAACTTCAATTTGGTCATACATGCCAATTTTTCTAGTCTTATTAGAAAACTATTGCTCTACTAAAATTAATTCAAAATTAATATCTATAATTTTTCAAAATTTCTAGAACATCAAATCATCATTCCATGCATCTGTAGGTTTTTTCATGATAATCAAAATAATTTAGGAATCACCCAAAAATTATCCTGATCACTGAAACACCGATAAGACACCAAAAACAAAAAAAAATATGACTTCTAAAATTTTATGGAAATCAAATTTCAAGAAAAATCATTTAGGCATGCATCAAACATCAAAGTAACACATTTTTATCACATAAAAATATTTTTAAGGTTCTGGAACCAAAATATAAACATACAACAATATCAAACAAAACAGATCCTACAATTTCTAGAAAACTGTCCAAATTTGAAAAAGTGTTTGATAAAATTGCTAAAACATTTTAAATAATTCTAAAAAAATTACAGAGGCATAAAAACATCCCAAATATGTTCACATAAATTTTCCATAATCAAAATCCACGAATATCATATGTAACCTCAGCAGTTTAGCCAATAGAGATTATATGCCCAGCAGAAAGATAGATTTCATCAAAGGCACAAGATGTCTCTGATACCACTATTAGGTTCTGATCATGCATCTCATACATAATATATATCAAATATACACAGTGGAAAAAAAACGGAACCTCAAAAACCAGATCCACTCATGTATATAGATATAGAAAAACAAAGACATGAAATGTAAGATGTTTAGATACCTTTTTTGACAATTTCTTCATTCTTTAATCTTCTCCGCTTTGGGTTGTCGTAAACCATAACGATCAACGCAGACCGTCTCTAATGAAAGTCCACACAAAGATAGAAAGATAAAATCTCACTAGGAGATGACTAGAATTCTTTCTTTGTGCTACCAAAGACAAGAACTCTTGAGAGAGTTAGAGAGAAAAAGTGTGTGTGTAAGAAAAAAGAAGCTTTCTTTTTCTTTTCTTGTGTCTTACATAAGAGGCACAAAAATATCTCAATTTTTTGCACCATTTGGCCTTCCATAACCCCGATCACTAATGGAAAGTTATGGGAAGTTAATGGTCATGAATAACATGCATTAATGGAAGTTATGGGAAGTTAATGACCATGGATTACATGCATTAATGGAAGTTATGGGAAGTTAATGGCCATGAATAGAATGCATTAATGGAAGCCAACAATACTTATTTCTAATCCATTCCATGCAACGTTTTCTACCATGATCACTTTGCGATACAATCCCGAAACACTCTCTCATATCTTGAAACACCATTCAAGACCATTTTACTCATCCTTCGGATCTCCTTTGTGTGTGACCTATTAGGTTTTCAGTTATGTTGGCCACTTGAATTAACACTTAATTCAAGTAAGTCAAGAGCGGTATATAGCAACATGTCATAACCCCCAATTGACTGGAAAGTTAGTGGTTTGACTACAACCCTTCCATATGCAATGTTGCCATGCAATTCGTCCTTTCACTATCTATACCCCACTTAGTTCAAAGTATGATCAAAGTGTCAACTCTTACTAGACTGACTACACCACATCTAGTCCAAGTGTTGTTGGATCTTATCTTGAGGATCTTATTACTTTATGTATCATTGAAGACTCTCTTCATGACACGTATCTACTCTGACTAGAGACTCCCAAGTAATGACCCCAACAAGAGGTCGTGGGTATCATCTCCTTCTATCAAGAGTGGTGAATCCTTTATTGGCTACTCAATTACCTCCGAATACTTCAAGTTGTACCCAATCACTACCCTATGAGTAACTCCTAAAAGGCACCGATGAATGAAGTTAAAGCACAGGATCAGTATCTGAGATATCCTTGAGCACCTCAAGTCAAAGGAAACTTGCACCATTGTTATGATGAGACTATCATTGACACTGGAATAGAATATCCATATGATTGTCTCATAGTAGGTCAATCCAATGTACTTACTACCTTTAGTAAGCATCCATATGTTAACTCTAAATAACTCATGTCTACAGCTTATGAGATCTACTGTTTGATCTAATCAAGGAGTATAACATGCACTAGTCTATCCGGATTAATGATATCCCATCTCATTAATCCTATGACTAAGGAAAGTTTATATACTAACATAATTACACATGATAGGAATCTCATTATCATGATTTCCTCCATGCTATATTTTGTATCAAGGACTTCATTAATTCAATTTAAAATTAACACCAAATCCATAAATGTATGAACATCGAAATAATGAAAAATGTCTTTATTAATTATCAAATGATTTGTAAAATAAGTGCTAAAGGTGATTGCCTTTAAAGCACTTTTCTAACAATGGTGACATTTGGTTAAGGAGAAGAGCAAGAAGAGGACAGACATTTTTTGGATTTTGAGTGTGATTTGGAGAAATCTTGATTAAATCTAAATGCTTACCAATTACCTAATAGATTGAAAGAAAAAGTAGTAAGTTTTCCTAGCTTAAGCTACTAGCCTTGTGGGTTTTTGAGCAAGATGGATTTATTTAAAATCAATGGTGGTTTTTGACTTGCCATGGAGTAGATAATAAGCTTGGAAGCATTTAAGGGTTGAAAGCAAGAGAGCAAAACAAGAGATCAAGCTTGAAAGAATTGGTAATAGTTAGGGTTTTTTGATTAAAAATTGGTTTGATTTCATTTTACGTGTTTGGAATTTAATACATATATGTAGGAAGCCAACGATGAATTTGGATTAAGTGAAGTTTATGTAAGTTTGAGATTTTGTGGTTAAATGGTTAAGAATGATATTATGTGAATTGAATAATGTTATAGGTTTTAAAACATGTATTTGTGATATGATATGTTAAAAATGGAAGGATAATTGATGTGTATCAATTTGTCCATGTTAGAAAATTGTTGGATAAAAATTGTAAAATTTAGCTTGATGTATTTGGATGATGCTTAGCAAGGATCTTAGGTGAATTGTGTTGAAAAATTGGAAAGAAAATGAAATGATAATATGTGTGTGCGTGTGTGGTAAGGACAATTTGGCCTTAAGAGGAAATGTAGTTATTGGTGTGAGTTGTTAAAGTTTGACTATGGTTGTGGTGTAAGTAAGCTGGAATTTTAAGGTTGATATTTTGAAAAATCAAATGGAAAAAATTAGCATTAATAGCATTACATATTCGGCCATATGGTGAATTAATTGGGTGAGTGTAGTTTAAAATGATTTTATGCTAATGGTTTTTATTTTATCTTGAAATGAATATTTATGTTGAGTTTTATATGAATGATATATTACAAGTGAATATTGCTAGTACAAATTTATGTTTTAGCAATATATGAATTTTAGTTTGAAAGTTAAATTTCATATGATTTGAATTTATATTGAAGTTATGTTATTTGTTGATGAAAAAGAAATGAAATTTTTAGCCTATGGTAACTTGTTATGGTTTATACATGTTATTATATCGGTAAGAGTATTCCGATCATACATAGCAATGTCCGAGGGGTGTCTAGAATTATTAGTGGAAAAATAAAGAGAAAATGAGTCAGTTAGTAAAATGTTTGTGTTGCCCTCTGCATATGTGGAGTATATATAGTGCTAGCCAAAATTGTTACGGGTAAGCGATGTAAAACTAGCTCTGTAACTACCAGTGTATAGCAGTTAACCTATTGTGGGTAAGTGATGTAGAACTAGCTACGTAACTAGTGGTTGGTAGGCGATGTAGAACCATCTCCGTGACTTTATGCCTAAGGTAGCATGTGGTAAAGAAATTAGTGATGGGCTATGTTGTGTAATAAAATTCATGATAATAATAATGCCTCCACTATTTATTTTAAAAGTAATTTGAGAAATTTGGTTTCAGGAAGCATATATGTTTTATATTGGTATTGTATTATACGAAATGAAATGAATTTGTTTTAGGGAGGTTAAATTGTTAAATATGATTTGAATAGAAATCTAACACTCATTGGGCTCATTTAGCTCACACTCAAATTTTTTTAAAAAGTAAAACCTACTAAGTGCATGCTCAGGGGCTTCAGCAGCGGGGACTCTACCTTGCTAATAGTTAGTTTCATCACGTGCTGCTGTGTAGGCATTATTGCCTTGTCAATACTTTTTGGAAACTATTACATATCTTTAAATATGTTGGGAATGTATTTTTGTGTAAAGATGCATGTATATAAATGTTTTTAAACTAAACGCATGAATATGTTTTAGCCTTTTAAAATTATTTGATTTAATTGTTTGAGGTTGGTTGTGAGTAGACTTGAAGTCCAAAATTTGTAGGGGAGAATTTGGTGTGAATATAAAAGTGTTTTAAACATTTTCAGGAATTTTGGAAATATCTGTTGGACCAATGGTGGTTGACAAAATTAATTCCACTTAAGTTTTGATAATAACAAAATATATATAGAATTGGTAAGAAATTTATAGCAGATTTTATGGAAGAAATGGAAGGAAACAATATTCAACAATTAATCTTAGAGGAATAAAAGAAGGAATCAAGAAGGAAACTTTCCTTAATTTGGTTAAGGCATTAAAGATGAAGAAAATGGAAGATTTGTCAAGATAGATTCGTTGGAAGTACACAAGTCGACTTACTGTGGGACAAGTCGACTTATGAAGATTAAGATTCACATAACTCGAGTTATCTTGAAACAAGTCGAGTT
>JAOSBM010000206.1:28043420-28054807 GCA_027568955.1 Erythroxylum tenue
CTTCCTTTCTCCTCACCCACGACAACTCCTTCCTCTTCTTCTCTTTTTGTTTTTCTTTCTTTTATTTCTACTCTTAAATAATGCAATAAGACCCTATTGCCCTTCCACTTAAGCCTTATAACTAAAAGGGTTAAGTGTTATGCCACAAATGCCCTTACATATTCTTCCAACATTAATAACTTAATTCCATTAATTCAAACAATAAATCATACTAACATTAACATGCTAATTACTCTAAAAAAATAATTAATCCCATAAGACCTCAAAAATTCAAAGACATGCTTCAAACAGTAAATAGCAATTTGGGGTCCAAAATCTGTGCATTATTTTGTTGATTTGTTTATATAATTAATTTCTTTAAACAAAAATTTCATTGATCATATAAAATTAAAATTTTCTTGATTCATAATAAAAACATGAAATTGTACATATATTCAAACCAAATGACTACAACAATCCTATTGTCCTGGTGAGTGTGGATGGTTTGAGTCTCCACCTCTCCCCCTCAACTAGGTCATGTCATTTTGGAGCTTAGTCGTGTCCTCCATAAACTGTTGCAACTGACTTGTCAATTTCTGCACTGTGCTCTCAAAATTATGGATACATTCCATTGTCGGCCGTGTATGTGATGCTGTTGTACTAGACGTCAAGGAGTGCAAATAACATGTGTTCGCAAATGACCCAAGCCCGAAGATCCTTCCATGAATGTCCCTACTACCCACTGTATCAAAATACGCCTGACTCTCATTAACAGCTTGTTGTTCCTAAGACTGTCACTAAATTTATTCTTGTATTTGGTCCTATTACGAGGCAATGCTTATATTAGTAAGTGATAATTATTCGTAATGATGATTAAAGCATAAATGTCACATACATTTAGTTCTCTATATCGGCTATTAACGAATGTCACACCGTCATGCTTCTTAGTATGAGTATGGAAAAACAACTGACGGGGTGTAGGCCTTATGCCCATAGACTTTTCTTGCATAACAATAAAACAGAGTCTCCTCTGTTTTTATGATATTACCCCCTGTTGAACAAAGAAAATAACTCAACACATCCATATATGGCACCATACATTTATACCATGATCATTATCCATACTACACATATTTTCATCAAAACATTCACACATCAATTAAAATATAGGAAAGTAAAAAATGAGAATATGAGTGTAATATTTAGATACTTACAAGTCTCTCTACATGTTTGATGTGGGTAATTGATCCTTCCGTATGAACGGAAAGACTGTCTCCCCCTAGGCCACCACGTCTGTTGGTCAAGTTACGCCCAGAGATGAACATTGCCTCAGGTGATATCTAGTACTCCTGCCAACAACACCATATGACCTCAGAAATATAAGGCAGTCGTACACTAGCCTTGCGTATCGCACCAATAAAGTTGCGATAACGTGTACGAGCTCGCGACTCCCATACACTATGTATGACCCCGTCGATAGTAGAATTCCAGTAAAAATATTTTTGAAATTAAAAGGAATAAATTCGATAACTTATAATCTATTAATATTAATGTTATTAATGTATACAAATAAATTAAAAACACATTATTTGCACATGAGAAGTAAAGAGAAGATAATAACGACGGAATAAGAATAAATGAAATAACGGATTGACAATTTAAGGTAATTGGAATTATAATATAAGTCACACTCATCGTATATTAATTCAATGATAAACCGAAGTTCATTCCACAAACAAATACCCAAATTAAACCTAGTTCAAAAAAACATAGTAAAAAACAAATTCACTTACTATTGGGCCCGGGTCCTGTTCCCTATCCCGAGGCTACCGCTCAAGGTCATCGGATAAGGATCACACGAGGGGAGGGTCGAAAGGATTTAAATTCGAAGGATTGGCAGCGTGTAATTGCCGCGGCGAATGCCTTGCAAGAGAAGTTCGCTGCTGCCAACTTCTGGCTTCGCCGCAGTAAACTCTCAAGGCGAGCTCTCCTCACCTTGCCGAACTCCCAAGTTCTGAAACCCAAACTCTTAACATTCAACATTGTAAACAAACACATTCAACAACCAATACTAAACACACATACATTCATACATAGAATTCTAACCATCCAACTCACCCACCAGACAAGCATAATCATACACAAAAGGAACTTCAATTCTTCATTTCATTACTAATTCAAAAGAGTTTGAGCAAATACATATCATCATACACATCAAAGGTTAAAACAAAATACATAAGGATGCTCAATGTTGATATGTCTAATGAGCTATTCAAAATGTTCACTAACTTAGTATAAAAGTCTCTAACTATCTTGGAGTTTCTGATGCCTTGCAAGGATTGCTAACCGTCTCGTTTTGCACCTGAGGAGTGGAAAAATGATGGGTTGAGTGTCACGGCTCAGTGGCTAATATATTTATAGCCATTGGCAATTGACCACAAATTCAAGCATATGTATATATACATATATATATATATATAGCAGTTCAAGCATTCTCAATCTATTTTAACAATTCAAGCATTACTCAATTTAGCTCAATACTCATAACACATAACATAGACCTTAACCATTAAACATAACACTCAAATGCATCATACTTGACATTTCAAAGATGCAATGCACAACCAAATGGCTCAAGGGGTCCCATGGGTACGAAATGGAGAAACCGAAGTTTACACCATGAACAAAATGAGCCCAATTTTTGGAGCTCATATGCCACAAGCGGGCAGCCGGAAACAGGCTTTTGTCAACATGCACGTGTCGAACAAAATGGTTCCACTCTTGCCCAAACAAAAGCACATATTCATTTTTATCATATGCTCATACTTTCATGCTTTTTCTTTTTTAATTCAAAATGTCATAACCTCTTTCAAGGTATAATATAATCACAATTCATCATGCATTTCCAAGCAAGTTTCCACAATTCAATTTCAAGCAAATCGATTTCAAGCAATCAACATACACACACATAGGCAAGAATTTGCCCAATCACACAATAACTATAAATAAATTACCCACCTAATTTCGCTTGAAAATCTAAGCTCAAGATTGCCTTTCCTCTTACCCTTGAGTAAGGTTGCCTTGATTCCCTTTAAATAAACCAATTTCTATTTAACCCAAATTCAAATGAAAATTCATAAAACTTTAATAATAAAAAATGTTAAAATTGAATTATAACCCTTCCAAAAATCTAAACCTTCGTTCAATTTTCCATGATCATTTTGATCAAGAAAATGAAGAAATTTGATAACACTTTCTCCTAGAAAAATGTTCCCCATTGTCTTAAGTTTCTAATGACACCAAATTCATTCAATTTAGTTCAGTAATCTGAAAGTTATATCCCAAACATTTTAGGACTATTCTTATACTAAAACAATATTCTGTGCTCAACTTCCATCCTGAAATTGAAATTCTTATAAATTTAATTAAAACTTGATTTCTTCATAAACATTATAGCCCTATGTCTCTAGTTTATTCCAAATCAAAAATCACTTCATTTGGATAACTACAGAAAACGTTATGTCTAAAATACCGAAACATGTTCAAGCTGTGTAGGAAAAAGTTGGCCACGGCGAACTTTGATTTTCTTGCAAGTTGGCCACGACGAACCTCAAAATTGGCTTTGACAAAAACTCTACTCGTCCTTCAAAATCTGTGAAAATTCATTTTTGACATTGTCACACCATAAATGAAAATGAATGTCATTTTAATACCTGCTAAAGCTTCTCTTCAAACTCGCTACAAATGAATATACTGGAAACAAATGAGCTCCTACAACCAAGAACAAATTTGTTCACAGGTTAGAAAGCGAGAAATATAATACATCAATTGCCATGAAATATTATAATCAATCAAATGAGTTTAATATACTGTATTAATTCAATCATCATTTAATACTAAGGAGCTCTTGTTTTAATTTTAAAACGATGTTGTCACATTTTATGAGGACCCTATTGAAAATTCGGTAGAGTTTCCCCTATAAAATAGACATTCCCCTTTTGGAAGAAGGGTCAATCCTGCAAAAAACAATACACTTCTATATTGACCAGTAATCACAACTCATATTGGGTCTCCAAACTATATATATGTCCTTTCTCAATTCAGTCCACATTTACATCGCAAAATCTATAATTATGCAAATCACAATTCAAGTATACCAATATGTAACCCATACACTCTCAATTATAGTCAATACATCAAGATATTCTCAATTCTAATCAACAATAAAATAATTTTATTTTATTTTTATCCTTAATCTTAAATATTTAAACTAATTAAATTTTTTTACCTAAAAAAATCCGTAATCCTAATTTCACAATCCCCAGCTCTATTTTTCTACACTTTTTCTAGCCTTTATTTCTATAAAAGGTTATTTTATAGATATAAAGAAAAGGAAGATTACTATATTGATTAATCAAGTACACTTAGACAAGATTTTTTTTAATTTGTTGTTACAAAAAATTAAAAAAACATAAAAGAAAGAGTTATCTTTTGTTTTTTTTTTGTCTTATTAATAGTTTTTTCATTCTTGATGGTGATCTCCTAATCATTAATTTGACAACTTATTGTCTCAATTTCAAGGTTATCTAGTTTTTTTTGTTTTAATCGAACTATATTCCATTGGTCAATTTTATGATGAAAAAACTGAAATGGGTGGAGATATAATGCATGGTTTATGACTGACTTCGAAAAGTTAGATGTATTTGTTGAGACTATACTTAGGATATGGAATTTCTTAGTTTATATTTAATGATGGGTTTATAGTAAGATATATCATACTACATGGACTACGTATTTATATTCATGCGTTCTCTTTTCCTTAAAACCATTATTTATGCATTCTGTCATAACTGAGCCTATAAATCCCATTTCAAGTCTTAAAATTCTTATTGATCTAGGCATGCATCAATGACATAATTAGTGAAGAACTAGTTTAAAGGATGGTCTATTTTTATTATCACTATGAAATTTACTTAAATTACTTCTTAAATTACATAAAATTTTAATATAGGCTATGCTTATGCTCCTTAGATGTTAAGTTAAATTCTATTTACTCTTTGAATTACGTAACTCAATTTTTCTTTAAATTACAACTTGACATCATGAGATTATTCAAATATGCTTAGAATGCAACCATTTAAGGGTTAACCATAAATTTATGAACTTGTTATTTGTTTTAATGATTTTTCTTAAAGACAACCAAAAGATAATTTGAAAGAATATGATTACAAAATAATGCATATAATGTCAATTATCTTAAGCATAATTCATATCATATTTTTATTTTATAATTAATTCCTTATAATCCAATACTTATTTATTTTATTACTATTTATTTGTTATAAACTTGGTAGCATGAAAATTTCATTAAGAAAAGGGTTAAATTTCCCAAAGGAGCATAAAATTAAAAAATGTAAGGAGGGAGGGAAAATTAGTCATTCCACTTATTAAACCTCCTTAACTTATTCTATCAATCCGAGTAGGGATATAGATAGAAGTTTAAGTTGACATTAGAAGAGTAAAAAAGATTTAAATTGCATAAGTTAGGGCATATCACACTTCCAGAAATATAAACAAGATATAAAGTTCTTTGATTTTAACACACCATATATCGTTGGAAAGCTCATAGGTAGATTATTCATTTATCATAAATTTTGTCATAAGTCAACACTTATCAAATATATATTATCCATATTTAAACCTAAAATTTATATTATTCATATTTAAACAAAAATGATCTTAGTATCCAATTTTTATAAATGAAGTTTTCTCACACCGAAAATAAGTACAAGCACAAAAAAACAAATTATTTACGAAAACACGTGGTATGCATTTTCTCAAACACTTGGTATGCCTTAACCTCTTGATCCCTAATTCAAGATAAAATCCTAATCTTTTTCCATTATTCTCCAACAAATACATAGCCCATCATTAACAATTAGTAATTAACAATCAAAACCAAACACAAACTCCATATGAACCAAAAATTTCATCCACGAATTGTTATTCATCGGAGAAAGGAGAGTAAGGAGAAGAGGACAATACCTTCGGTTAAAACCGCCGGAGAAGACGACGCCGGCGACGCAGGAGCTCCAAGACGGCAGCACAGCTCTAGACGACGGCGATGGGAGTAGACGGAGGTGGCAGATCGACAGAGGAGAGGAAGATGACGCAGATGCACGCAGGGTTAGGGGGAGGGGTTCCGGTGGTTTAAAACGCTATCAAAAATGACGTCGTTATCGTTTTGGTTATGTTTTAAACGTTTATAACCTAACGTAAATGACGTTGTTTGTATTTAAACCAAACGATGTCATTTTTGTTAAACCAAACGATGTCATTTTTGTTAAGTTATAAACCTTATACCAACAACCAGAATCGTTATGTTTAATACATTTAAAAATAGCCAAAACGACGTCGTTTTCATTAACTGATAAACGTTAAGCCATTAGGTTAACAACGTTGTGTGAGATGTAACCAAACGGCGTCGTTTTGTTCAACAAGCAAAGAGGTTCTTAACATAACCAAAACGACGTCATTTTGGGATATCCAAATGACGTCGTTTTCGTTGGGTTGAAAGACGACAAATTACAATGACATTTACTGACGGTAATTACCGATGGATTTTATACTGCTGCTAAAGTCTATTTTCCAACTGCCTTTACCGAAAAATTTTCGGCCAGTAAACTTCCATCGCTATTTTGTTCTTTTCTTGTAGTGCTTCAAGGTATCTGGAAGCACTTGTGGAGTCACAGTAGAGTTTTCAGATACGCCTGTGTTTGAAGGTCATGTGTTACTTTATAAATGTCTATCCCTTATAAGTCCTTTTTGATTTATGAAATTGATTACAATATCATTCAACATGAAAACTTTAATTAAGTGGAGTTAAAATGGAAATATTTTTTTCATAGGGATACCTATCCAAAATCAAGTATTTACATTAATAATAATTTATTAAAAAATATAATAAATAATAACTTTCACTATGAAGTTTAAATGGCTTCGATTTTATTTGGAGATAATAGAGCACCAACGAGAATGATTAGAAGCTTCTTGGAAAGTAATGAGTTTTCAAGAGTTGAGAGAAATGATCAAGAGAAGGAAAAGATGGGTCTCTTAAGTTGAGAGCAGCGATAAGAATGAGAAATAAAAGAATTAGTGTAATGGATATAAAGAAAATAAGGGAAAGATTAATAAAAATAGGGAAGAAGAGGCATGAATGAGGCTATAGAGGAGAACAAAGTTAAAATGGAGCGTCGAGGTCAAATAACAATGAAGTAGAGAATGAGAGAAATTAGAAAGTGGTGCGGTGGTGAGAGGCGACAATTAAAATGATTTGTAAAGGAGTTACTAATCACAGGAGTCACTAAGGTGATTAGTGACTAGACAAGTGAGAAGAGAATGAAAACTTTCTATCAGTTGGAATAAAATGAGAGAGTATTCAGGTGGATAGGCAATACGAAAGAGGAAGGAGGCTAGGATTGCTGGAAATATGACAAATGAGTCTTAATATTTTTATAAATTAAGGGCCAAAAGTTAAATTTTCACCTCAAGGTTCCACAAAAGCTTGAAGCAAGTCCCTATTGTTATCTTTGATACTACTTTACACCTTAACATTATTAAAATGGTATTCATTACACCTTAAGTGTGGGACAAAAGTGGTAACAAAGATAGTAGGGGCTTATTTAAACCCTTTTTATGAAATATTAAAGTAAAAATTACAAATTTAACTAATGTTTAAAGAAATCATTTTTAAGATTACATCTACATGTAGTTAGTCCATATTGCCTAGTTATGATATTGAATAGGGTAAATTGATGATACATATAATAAAAATTGTCAAAAACTTTAACTTTTCTAAAAATTTAGGATGTTATAAATACCATTTTAAAAACGTTAAGGTGTAGTGTAATATTGTAAATAACGGTAGAGACTAAAATAGCTTTTAAAGAAACATTAGAGGGGACAACTAGGAGTGGCCTGATTGGTTTCAACTCCTCATTAAAGGCTCTCCTTTGTAGGAGGTCTTAAGTTTGAGTAACCGAAAAAGGAGGGGAGAGGGGAATTTTCCTTATTGATGATCCTCTAACCCCTAGGCATACTCTTTGGTCGGATCAATTACGGACTTCTCGCTTCCGGCGATAGCGTGGGAGTTGGAGCTACTAGAGAACCTGAGGTTGTTAGGAACCTAATGCTGAGCAGGGCCAGTGATCAATCAACAGCTAACCAATCAGTATGTGACGACTTCTTGTGCACAGAAGTGTACAGGTTATGTAGGAATCTCAGGAATTTTTGGGTTTCAGATTTACCTCCTTTAAGGCTCTTTGAGTGGGGTCTTAGGGGCTTAGGATTAGTCCAGCAAAAGCTGGGATACCTAATGTATATAAAAAAAACGTTAGATGGTAGTTTGTACCTTTTGTCTACACCTAAATAAAAAAAAACTCTAGCTTTAAACGATGTAATTTAGGTTTTTCTCAATGGCTTCTTTTCCTAAAACAATGTAATGTTGATTTTTAACAAATTGCTTCTCACCTTTTCCAAATATTTATCTAAACATTTTCTCTTTTTTCTATTTAGTTTCTTTAAGCTTCTTAATTTAATCCCTTTTTCTTTTGTTTTGCTTTTTAGTTTAATATTTTTTAATTTTCGAAGTTGAACCCAAATTTTAGTTATAACTTCAAATTAGCCCAAAACTTTTTGGAAACCAAATCATTCCTTGGTAATTTAAATATTAATAAAAATAAAATTTAATTAAAACATTAGAAAAAAATTTTAAGACATCAAAACAAAATAATTTGAAAATGCAATGAATGAAAGTAAATAAAAATATGAAACTAACAAATAAAAATGCTCACATTTTTAATAATATATTTTTATTAATTTTATAAATAAAAATTAAAATATAATGAAACAAAATAGGACAAATTAGGTATCTACGTACATTAAGATTGTAAATCAAAACTGAAAAGAGATACAAACTAGTAAAAGAAAACATGATCAACCAATAAGTTAGTAAAAGGGAGATCTTATATGCAAGCTACCTATTCCTATTTCTAGAAGTAAATTTAAAGGTATTATCCAGTAAAAAGAATAACATTTGTAATAATACTAAACTTGGCTAAATACTACAAGAAAAATGAAGCTTACTGACGGAAATTATCGATGGAACATCTACACATTCCGTCGGAAAGCTAAGTTAGTGACAGAATTTACCGACGGACCAAAGCTTCGGAGAAACGGCCGTAGGTAATAATTTGAGATGAATCATAGAATGTTCGTTGCAAATTTACCGAAAAAAATTTTGTGTAACCGTCGGTGTCATTAGTTATCAGTCGATAAATCGAATAGATTTTACAAACGAACTTTGTTTTTTCGTCGCTAAATTTACTAAAAAAAATTTTAAAATTTTCCTACATTAAATTTTATTTGATGATGTTATGGTTGATGCATAATTTAAATAGTTATGAGTTATCTGTTTATAATATTTTGATTTTTTTCAACATTTAATTTGTTAAAACGGAAAGTTGATTGATGATATAAAGTAAAAATTATCTTAATTGATAATAAAAAAATTATTTTGTACATAATAAGTATTTGTAATTCATACAAAATTACTATAAGTACGCTATTTATTTGGTGACCGCGGATGCTCTGATTGCTGCGATGAGGTGCTATGCCTCCCCTTCAACTCATTCACCTCATTATGGAGCTGAGCTACGTACTCCATCGACTGTTGCAATTGAGTTGCCAATGTCTGTCTTGTGCTCCGGAGCTCATGGACTTCATTGGGTGTGGACCACCTACTAGATATTGTTGTATTGGATGTGGAGGAATGCGAATAACATGTGTTCGCAAATAAACCTAAGTCGAATATCCTTCCAAGACGGTTCCTACCGCCCACTGTATGAAGATAGGTTTGAGTCTCATCAACATCTTCAGACTACTGAGACTGTCGTTGAATGATTTCTTGTATTTGGTCCTGTCATAAGACAATGTTTATGTTAGTAAGTGATAATTATTAAGCATTAATCTTAAAGTATAAATTTCATAGACATTTAGTTCTCTACATCGAGTGTTGACGAAGGTCACATATGCTTCTTAGTGTGAGTGTGCAAAAAGAGTTGATGGGGTGTAGGCTTTGTGCCCATAGACTTTTCCTGCATCAGAATAAAATGTTATAAGTGAACTACAATTTATAAAAATTTCGGCAGAATTTTCTCTATTTTTATGATATTTACCCCCTGTTGAAAAAAGAAAATAACTCAACAACACAGTCTTATATGGCACCAGACATTTATAACATTATCATTCTTCATAATATACATATTTTCATTCCAAAATTCACAAATTAAATTAAATTGAAATACACCAAAGTAAAAAAATTAGAATATAAATGTAAAGTGTAGATACTTACAAGTCTCTCTGTATACTCGTGGTGGGTAATAGATCCTCCAGTATGTACGGGAAGACGCTCTCCCCCCAGTCCTCCACGTCTGTTGGTAAAAGGACGCACTAAAATAGACGCTGCCTCAGCTGGTGTTCAATACTGCTCCCAACGACTCCATATTTGTTCAGAAATATAAGGTCGGCGTATACCAGTCTTATGTATCGCACCAACAAATTCTCGATAACGTGTACGTGCTCATCTCTCCCATACTTTATAAATGACTGCGTCAAATTCAGAATCCAAAAAAATTCTTTCTGAAATAAAAGGAAAAACATACGATAAGTATTTATAATGTAATAATATTTATCTAATAAATGTATAAAAATCAATTAAAAAACAAAAAATAATTTTTTGTACCTCAAACTCCTGATAGTAAAATTCCTTTGTAGCTTGAGAGATATTTGTCCATATATAACCCTCAACATTAATCTTCTCCTTGAATTTGGATGTCATGTTTCTTGAGTATGGTCCAGAAGGAATCAACCTAATATTAAAACAATTAATTTTATACCATTTTTTAAATTTAAAACTATAATTTAATTATAAACATATGATGTTTCATGTATTTTCATTTACTGATTGTTGACAATTGTGATGTAAGTTCTTCCATTAGCTCCCTTAGCTCTAGGCTAGAGGTCGTCTCCTTCATCCACATTGTTTACCCCTGATATCTTTGTCAGTATAAGGGTGGTGGATGGTGTAATAGCAAACTAACCTCAGCTTACTTGGATCCGCTACGAGATCCAGTAGAAGGACAGATTAATCCAACAAGAACAGACTAACACAACAAAAATCTCACAGATCTCTTTCAGAAGTCTAAGAGTATTCCACCGAGAACACATGCAAAAGCCTCTTTCTTGATTCAAACTCATACTCGGACAACATATATGTCTCACACGTGTCCTTGTGCATGTGGCACACTTGTCCAACCTTTCAAGCCATATGTCACAATTACAAAGCCACT
>JAOSBM010000206.1:28069062-28086987 GCA_027568955.1 Erythroxylum tenue
AATTGGGTGAACCATCGATGATGGTTCCTCACTGAGTTCGCAAACTCACCCAAAATTGCAACCTATTTTTCAGGATCAAAAGTAGACCCTTAGTTCCAGAGAGACTGTTCGAGCAGCGTAGATCTTATTGACGAGAGAGGCTATGGCTCACAGGTCAGTCAGCTGGGATTCTTTTTGGATGACCTAGTTAGGACCGCTATTTTGTCTTGATTGTATATGGTAATTGTGATAAGTTTTCAGAGTGACGTATAGACCGAGAAAACTGCCAGTTATGTAAATTTTTGATGAAATGAAATGAAAAAAGTTTGGTTTTAAAAAGTTACAGTTTAATATTAATGTTTTATTATTGTGATGCCATGTGGAGTATAGTAGTGTTTATTCGTAGTTCTCTCTTGTCGTAGGATACGTACCGGAATGACCGGTGGGCGTCCCGGTGGGTACTCTACGGTAAGGGGGCGCTACATTATGTTCTTACAAGGTTGGCTTTATCCAAGTCCTCAACTCGAATAATCCATAAATAATGAAAACTCATGGAACAAAATGATATAAACTATCTAATTCATGAACATAATTGTAAGAATACAACCATCTAATGATTGGCTTCGAGATCATAACACTAATATAAACATTGTAATAATACAGAGTCAGTCTAAATTTCTTTATACGTCTTATTTAAAAGATGGGTGAAATTGAATAAAGTTCTACTTGTATTTGATTTACCATTTCTTATAAAAATAATGTCATAAAATTTGATTAGATTCTCATTTTTTGTTATAATAAAATTTTCATTCACATAATTCACCTATTTGTTACATAAATTTTATGATAAATAAATTTCAAAATACATTTGGATTTTTTTTAATTCAAGGACTTAACTTGTGAAATTACAAATGAATATCATAAAAAACTGCATATTGCTTACATATAAACTTTCTTAACCTTTATCTAATGCCATAAAAAGATATGCAGAAGTAAAGGATATAATGTGTTTTGTTGAGTATGAGTCAACTCTTCTTAAATCTTAATACCCATTCTTTTAAAAGGAAAAAAATATTTTCTAAAAAGATAACCAGCTATTTGATGTGAGGAAATTTATTTGAAAAAATATTATGTTATCATATGTGTATAATTAGTTGCTCATTGAGAGGTTAATCGTCCAAAATCTATTCTCCAATTGAACTTATCAAAATGATTTTGAACTTATAACCAAAATAATTCTTTGGGACAAATTAAGAATTATTATGCAACATATACCAAAAAATTAATTATGTTATTGTAGCTAGTATTCACAACAATATATGAATGCATGACTAAAATCTTGGCACCAGAGCTCTAAAAAGATGACATAGTATTACCCATCACAAAGACACTTTACATTGAAAAATCTCATCAAATGAATATGAAAAGTAGGTGATTTTATTATATATTGGTTGTTTTTACATTAGATAGTCAAGTTCAAAAATTGACAACAAATGGAAAAAGGTTAAGTGTAATTAAGACTTGGCAATGGAAATAATTGCAGAAAAGGCTGGTGAACTTATGAAATACTTGTACATCGCTTAGAGTCTCTCGTCAATTTCTTGCAAATAACCAATGTCACTGTCTAAATTAATGAGACGGAAGGAGGCATATTAAAATCCCTATGGAAAAAGCCAACCTTCATAACCATAAATTGATAGTGAAATTGCATTTCGTGAATTGGACCACTAAACTAAACTACCCTAACTGCCAAAAGGCGTAGCCATGACCAACAATTGATGTAAAGTTATTCCTACAAAAATTAATACATGCTTACTACTTCTACTACTATTTTATTACGTGGCTACTATTCGCATGGTCTCATACCTTTCTTATCTTTCTTTTGACGTTTGTTATATGAATTAAGTTTCTTGCACTGTGTAAAAGTGTGTGCAAAACTACTTCACAAATAATATTAAACACCATTTTGTGACTACCGCCATGGTGACCTAACTAAGTGCCGATGAAATTAGCTCCAATTAATCGTCGAAGTGTAATTTGCTTCCCTTTGAATCCACCCTTTTCCAATCAAATTAATCCAAGCTCAACTGTAATTTCTAAATTTTTTTTAAAAAATACTATTTTGGAAATCACATGTAACCCTAATGGAGAATCTTCTCTTTTATTAGTTGATGGACAGGCATATTATACAGCTCGAAAGGGATTATTATGGGAAGCAAAATAAGGAAAAATTGAAAGTAAAATGTAAATTTTGAGTTTTTTAATGGAGAAATTAAAAAATTGATTGAAAGAGTAAAAATTGGAGTACAACATTAGGAAAGAAGCATTACTCTCCTACAACAAATAACACATAAAACATTGTAAATTGCAAGCAATAAAATGACAACACACTATATAATTCAGACAAACATAAACTGGAACGACAACGTAGTAGTAGAAAACGCATATTCGTAAACAAAAAATTCCACAAGAAATGACATCATAGCATGAACTAACGATGAGTGCTATATATGAGAAAGAAATTGGGTTAATGTGGATATTAATGATCTTATCACCTTCTATCTTATCAAATATTGATGATCTAATCTTATCAATTAATATCCATGTATGTCACTTTGTTGTATTTTTGACTTAGCTAACACAGGACATATTTTAGGAGATAATGATAGATATTGTAAGAGATAACGATGGTGTAATCTGTATATATATATATGTAGCTTTTATCTCATGAATGACACAAAATTTTTTCTCCCTCATGATTATTATAGTATCAGAGCCTTCACACACTATTAGGAACAAGTGCTGAGGCTATAGGAAATGGCAGGACTCCTTGAACAACTCTTTGAAGTGGTAAAGAAGAAACCATCTCCATATGGCCTGAATTCAAATGATAACCCAGGAAGCGTGATCACCAAGGCACAATTACGGGGTGATAATTATAAGGAATGGGCTAGAGTTGTTCACACCTCTTTACGTGCATGACGAAAATGGGTCTTTGTGGATGGCACTTACAAAGACCGAATGAAGGAACCGCTGAGCTAGAGGAATGGTGGAATGTGCAATCGATGTTGGTGTCTTGGATCTTAAATACCATTGAACCAACTTTACGATCTACTATCTCTTACATGGAGAATGCAAAGAAGTTATGGGAAGACATTAAGGAGCGATTTTTAGTTGTGAATGGACCCTGAATTCAACAATTAAAATCAGAAATTGTAGAATGCAAGCAAGGGGGCTGACGATGGTACACTATTAAGGAAAACTCAAAGTTTTATGGGATCAGTTAACAAACTATCAACAAATACCGATTTGCATATGTAGGGAATGTACGTGTGACATTATAGCTCAATTAGAGAAGTGTAGAGAGGAAGAGAAGGTGCACCAATTTTTGGGGTCTTGATGATTCATTATATGTAATGGTACGCTTAAATTTGCTTGCTATTGATCCATTGCCTTCTTTGAATTGAGTGTATGCCACTTTGATATAAGAAGAACAGATGAAGGCGATTACTAGAAACAAAGAAGAACAAAAGGAAGTTGTGGGTCTCGCAGTCCAAGATGGTGGAAGACCTAAAGGGCACAATAATATGTGGGACAACGCAGTAGTATGTTCCAACTGCAATCGACCAGGGCATGATTCCACGACATGTTTTCAGTTAGTCAAGTACCTAGAATGGTGGGGAGATAGGCTATGAAATGAGGCAAAAAAACTCTCGGGGAAGAGGACAACAACAAGGACGAGGAAACAATTATAGATATGGAAGAAGAATGCATGCACGTGCCAACGTTGCCCTATCTTCCACTAAAAGAGCCGCTGCACTAGTGACGGATGCGGATAGAGTAGGACTGGCAAATTTGAGCAATGATCAATGGAAAACAATGGTGGAACTTCTCATCAGTCACAAAGGAAACACCAATGAAAGAATGACAGGTAAAGAAACAACATGGATAATTGACACAGGAGCTTCCAATCACATGACTGGAAACTTGAATATTCTGCATGACTTGAAAAATGTCCAAGGATGCCCTGTGGGGTTACCAGATGGACAGTAAGCCACGGCTACAAAAGAAGACATAGTGACTCTCCAAAGAGGCCTATAACTCAACAACGTTTTATATGTGCCTAAATTGAATTGCAGCTTGATCTCTGTATCCGAATTGACGGATGAGATAAATTGTTTCATTCAGTTCACTAACTCTTTATGTGTTATGCAGGATCACACTTTAAAGATGTTGATTGGTGTGGGTGAACGACTTGATGAGCTTTATTATTTCAAGGGGATCTGCTATGAGAAGGCTTTCAAAGTTAATGGAACACCGTTGTTCAACCTATGTCACAAATGCTTGGAGCATCCCTCTTTAAAGATCACACAACTGGTTTCCCATATTGGTAGCAGTAGTGAGTTTGAAAATAAAGCATGTGATGTATGTCTAAGGGCAAAGCAAACTAGGAGTAGTTTTCTTTTGGGCAATCATAAAGCTACTAGTGCACTTGAATTAGTTCATTGTGATTTGTGGGGACCTTACTGTACTCCATCTTCTTGTGGTGCTTATTATTTTTTAACAATAGTAGATGATTTTTCTCGTGCTCTCTGGATTTATCTGTTATTTGATAAAAAGGAAATTTCACGCGTTTTGTTGAATTTCATTGCCTTGGTAGAACGACAATATGAGAAACAAGTTAAGACAATTCGAAGTGATAATGGAATTGAATTTATTTTCTTGGCCAACCAATTTTTTGAACTTGGCATTATATTTCAAACATCTTGCACAGGAACACGTTAACAAAATAATCGAGTTGAACGAAAACACCGACATACACTTAACATGGCCCATGCTTTAAGGTTCCAAGGTAACCTTCCTCTTTCCTTTTGGGGTGAATGTATTCTAACCGATGGATATTTGATCAACAAAACACCTACACCTATATTCAATGGAAAGTCTCCTTATGAAATGCTTCATAGAGCACCTCTTTCATATGAGCACCTCAGAGCATTCAGTTGTTTGTATTATGCCCATAATCAAGGGAAAAGGGGCGATAAGTTTGCTATTCGTAGTCGAAATTGTATCTTTAAGGGGTATCCTCTTGGGAAGAAAGGATGGAAGTTGTTTGATCTGGAAACTCACACCTACTTTGCATCAAGATATGTTCATTTTTATGAAATTGAGTTTCTTTTTGCTTGCACTACCATGTCGTCTGATAGTACAACTTCCCCAACACTGCCACAAGTTGAAACTTCTATCGATACTGACAATGTTCTCGATGAGCATCTTGACATTTTTGAACTTTCAGGTGAGGCCATGATCAGTGACGTAAGGGGGCATTGACGTGTCAGTTATACCAGCAGCTACCAATTAGCCTGCTACTACCATGCCAACCTTAGAGGCCTGTGACACTGATGTCATGAACTCTGCCAGTCCAAAATGACTTGGATGAGGCTAACGCATCAAACTCCCTTTTGTGAAGCTCTACGACTATGTGACAAACACTTTCCAAGTTATTAGCCCATCTAATAGTTCATCCTCTCCATGACATCCTTCAAGTACAACTTATCCTATAACACATTATGTGAGTTATGATAATTTCTCTTTGAAGCATCGTAGGTTCCTTGTTGCTGTGACTGTTGAACAAGAGCCTTTCACATTTTTGGAAGCAGTAAAAGATGCTAGATGGCGGTCCACTATAAAAAATAAGATTCATGCTCTTGAAGAAAACCATACATGGGCTATATGCCCTTTGCCACCGGATAAAAAGGCCTTGGGATGTAAGTGGGTCTACAAGATCAAATATCACTCTGATGGCAGCATAGAACAGTTTAAAGATCACCTTGTTATCCTTGGAAATCATCAAGTGGAAGGGTATTGATAACATAGAGATGTTTGCTCTCGTTGCAAAGATGGTTACAGTTCGCATTGTCCTTGTCACTGCTACCACAAAAGGTTGGGAACTTCACCAAATGGATGTCCATAATGCCTTTCTTTATGGCAACCTACACGAAGAGGTTTTCATGAAATTACCCTATGATTTTCGCAGTTCCCATCTAGGTATGGTGTGTAAACTTCGCAAGTCCTTACATGGCTTCAAGCAAGCCCTACGTTGCTAGTTTGCCAAGCTTTCGCCTATCCTCAAGGGTTATGGGTTCCAGCAGTCCTACTCAGATTATTGATTATTCACATTAATTGCTAATGGGATACAACTCGTGGTTCTAGTCTATGTTGATGATCTCATTGTGTGTGGGAATAACTCAGTTGCTATTCAGAAGTTCAAAACCTATTTGAGTCAATGTTTTTGTATGAAAGACTTGGGCAAACTGAAGTATTTCTTGCGTGTGGAGGTGGCTAGATCACCTACTGGCATCTTTCTCTATCAAAGTAAGTATGCCTTGGATATCATCAGTGAAGCCAGTCTTCTTGGGGTCAAACCTATTGCCACCCCACTAGAACAGAATCATCAACTTAGCCTTGCTAAAGGGCAATATCTTGCCCATCCTGATCGATGTAGATGACTTATGGTTCGTCTCGTTTATCATTATTTTACACGCTTTAAACTGTCCTATTGTGTTCACGTTCTCTCTTAATTGATGCAACATCCACGGGCTGAGCATTGGGCAACTGCTTTGCTGGTAGTTCGTTACCTTAAAGGTAACCCTTGACAAGGGATTCTTCTCGATAGTACTTGTGATACTCAAATGCATGGATGGTGCGATGTTGACTGGGCCACCTGTCCCCTTACTCGTCGGTCTGTTACTGAGTGGATTATTCTCTTAGGTCATTCTCCTATTTCATGGAAGACTAAGAAGCAATATACAATTTCTCACTTGTTTTTTGAAGTTGAGTATCATTCCATGGCCATGACCACTTTTGAACTTAAATGGGTAAAGGCTATCCTTTCTAATCTCGACATCTCACACTCTAAGCCTATGTGTCTCTATTGCGATAGCCAAGCTACCTTGCACATTGCCAAGAACCCGATCTTCCATGAACGCATAAAGCATATTAAGATGGACTGTCATTTTATTCGCAATGAAATTCTTCATCGGCACCTCCAAACTTCCTACGTTCCCTCTCTTGCACAGCTTGTCGACATCTTTACCAAGTCTTTGTGTTGTGCACAATTCCACTCCCTGCTAGGCAAGTTGGGCATTCGGAATCTCCACGCACCAATTGAAAGGGGGGAGGGGGGGTAATGCGGATATTGATGATCTTATCGCCTTAAATCTTATCAGATATTGATGATCTTATCTTATCAGTTAATATCCATGTATATCACTTTGTTGTATTTTTGACTTAGCTAACGTAGGGGGTATTGTAGGAGATAAAGAAGGTGTAATCTGTATATATGTGTAACTTTGTATATATGTGTAGCGTTTATCTCATAAATAACACGAAAAATTTTGTCCCTTAAGATTATTATAGGTCCTTGCGAAAGGAGACCCGAGAAGCTTCTGAATTAGGGCAACAGGGATTTCTGCATCTTCAAGCTGGAAGACCAAGGTAAGGATGCATAATGTAAAATTCGAGTTTATTGAGAGATTTCTATCCTTTCGTAAAAAACCTTCGAACATGTGAAAAATTACACTCGTTTGCTCATTTTTTATTAACTTAAAATATTTTGATTTCAGAGTCCTTTTTCTAATACAACAATCAATATGAGGTGAAAAAAAAATAAAGGGTTGATTAGATCAACACTTAGGAATCTTTTCTGTTTTCAGAAATCCCTGGTTTGAAATCAATTTTAAGTACTTATTGTTTTGTAATTAACAAAAGTATAAAATCTTATAACTAAGTTAATTTTATAATCTAACAAAATTATGAAAACATCTGAGTTTGTCATTATTTTGGATCAAGGGTGAAATTATCCCTTAGCCTATGTTTGGTTAGACGTAAGGTTTTTAATGGAATGTAATGGTTTATAATATAATGAAATGTAAATGAATGTAATATTAGAAAATTATTGTTTAGGAGGGATGGAAGGGTTCATAATGTAATATAGTGAAATGTTATTTGGAAGAAGATTTTATAATGTAATATAGTAAAAAGTTGTTTATCATTTTGTATTCCATCATAAATCACTTAAATTGAAGGTTTCTTAGTTTTACTGTTTAGAATAAAATGAGATGTAATATGAAACCGACATCTTCCATCCCATTTCATTACATTAATAAACTCTCAACTAAACATAGCTTTATGGTAAGGAGGAAGGTGCAATATCTATTTTATATCAGTGTACATTTTAAAGATTAACTGTTGAAAAATTTATAAATTTAATGTAATATTCAAGTTTGTTACAAATTCAATTTATAATTAAAATATTATTAATTTAGAAATTTTATCATCATCAACGTCAAGTTGAAATCTTATTGAATCGTGGGATCTGGGGATATTAATTTTAGAAAACTATTACCTATAATATAAAATTAAGATGGGGAGTTAATTTTTCGGCTGCTATAAGACAATGACCATATTAGACCATTTGATATAGGAGAAATTAGCATATGTTGTCATGTTACCTTAAATATTATAGTTACCATATAAAGGTTGCGCTAGCGATAGTTTTAAAGTTTTAATGATTTTTAATTAAAAATTCAAATTTGCGATAAAATCAAAATTTTGAGTACAAATGTGAATAATTATATATTATATAAAATCGATTTTATAAAATTTTAATAATCTCCATTATTGGATACAGCTAAAGTTAAAAGCAGAGATATCTTTCTAGTGGCATTGTAATTGAAAGATTGCCTGCTTAGCTTTGTTGTCTTCGTAGGAATTCATCACCGGTCAAAAGCCGCCACAATTCCAATGATGTTTTGGCTAAATTTAAAGGGGAAGAGAAGAAACAGAGAATTCAGAAACCTGTAGTTGTCTAATTTAAGATTATTTACTGCCAAAATTAAGAGCAACCAAATAATATGGAACTGAACTGAAAATTGGTAAATGAAGCATTTGATTGAGATTATATTCAGTTTGATCGACCTAAGCAGTGGGGAAATAGACTGTTGTCTTCCTAAGTCTGACATTTTTTAACCTGGAAAACAAAGCTATAGTCTTCTTGGTTTTTGAAGGAATTGAGAGGCCTGCATGCAAAATCCAAAGCTCCGCAGCTTCGTCCTTCCTTTTCTCACTATCCAAATTCCAAAGCTTCTCCCTAGTCCTCACAGAAAAGAAAAACAAACCAATCCATATTCTTCTCTGCTCAGCCACAGCCCACAGAGAGAGACTCTAACCGGGCATGATACCATAAACACACACACACAGATACACCACAGACTACAGAGCCACACCCTCGTCAATTCCAATATTTGTCTTGAACTGTTTCACCTTTCCATCTCGCGCTCTCTCTTTCTCCCTCTACAAATCCTCACTGATAACATTTCCATTCTCTTTCTCTCCTTTCTTGTGCAGGGAGCCACCCCCGCAACTCAACAACAACCACCTCACTTCTCTCTCTGTCATACATTGGTTTCTCATTTTGCTCTTTTATCTGTTTTGGTACTGGATATCAAGTTTATTAAGAACTAGGAATCGCCAGAGGGAGTTTTATATTATGCACAGAAGCCTTTAGGAAGGATTTTTCTGGTTTTGTTCTTCTGGGTTATTCATATTGATCCGGCAGAAGTTGGTATTTTGATAGACAGTTTGTTGTGTGTTAGATAACAGAGAATATAGATAAAGATACAATGTCGGCTTACAGGGATAAAGATCCTCGTATCCATGGAATCAAAACTCAGATTCGCGTCGTCCCCGATTTTCCTAAGCCAGGTTTTTCTTTTTGCCTCATATTTGACTATCTGTTGCTTATCCGTCTAAAGCTCGATTCTTTCATGTTTTTTTCTTCCAACTTTGATATGCAGAGAGAAAAACAACGGCATTCTTAGGCCTTGCAATATATATATGTTTTTATTGCAATTTGTAGACTAAGAACCGTGAAAATCATCGCTTTTGAGCTTACTACGTCTTGGAAAATATAAAGAAATAGATTTTCTTGCATGAAAGATTAAATTTTTGTGAGTTGTTGTAGTCTGCAATACTTGTAGACTCTGTAGTCAGTGATATACTTTCTCTAAAGAAACATGCCTTGAGGTTCTATGAACGGCCAGTTCTTTGTATCGAGTCACACGGCTGATTGAAGATTCCTTTTTTTTTTTTCCTTTACTTATTTCTTACATTATCTATTGAACCCTCACAAGTATAATTTAAGCTTTACTCTTCTCAATAAGTTGATTTCCAAAATTCAACGACGGGTTTGGGTCTGTGGCAGGAATCATGTTTCAAGATATCACAACTCTATTACTGGATACGAAATCATTCAAGGATACAATTGATTTGTTCGTTGAACGCTACAAAGGCAAAAACATTTCAGTTGTTGCAGGTAAATACTCAAGAAACAATCCACTTTTCCTTTTTGTCCTTTGGACTTTTTTCTGGAACTTTTGAGGGGTTAAAAGATTTAGGTTATGGCTTTTTGACGACTTCTCTTCTCTTCTATCGGGTTTCAAGGTGGTCACGGCTCTATTTGCTTACAGAGCAAAATGCCTGTCATTTACGTTTTTGGTATCGTTTTATGGGTGCGTTTTGGGATTTTTTTTTTCTCCTTTTTTCCCTGGATAAAGCGAAATCACTGTATATCAAATGATGCGTCCGTGTGTTTGTTCTCTCATTTTGATCTTGGTCCTTGTTGGAGTGATTTCTTGTTTGACTAAAGTTTCCTCTCTGTTAGTGGGAGTGGTATTGATTGCTTTCTGTTTAAAAATTTTCCCTTTGAACGGCTCTCATTCTCTCTGTGTTTTGTTGCCATTCTTCTTCTTGTCATTGTTGGGAGCATATGCCAGGACCTGATTTGGGAGGCTGGTGGTTGATGATGATGCGCCCAACTTGTTGAAAAATGGGTGGACCCGGTTCATACAAGTTACCATTGGGCCGTTGCTTTAGGCTTTATCGTTATTTCTCTCTATCATGCATTGATCTAATGTCTAATCTTTAAGTGTCTCTTTGTCGTGCCTCCTCATTTTGCCCCTTCTAATACTGAATTTCTGTTTTTGAGTTTCCAGTGGCGCAGCGGATTGCAGATGTTGTCCTGTTTTCTTGTGCTAGCATGATTGGCTTTATGTTTCTGTCCCACATATTATTTTATATAAGCTGTAATATCTCCCTCATTAAGATGCTTAACAATTGGAAAAAACTGGTTCAAGAGAATTAATAATCGATTGCAATTTTTTATGCCATATTGATTTAGAGATTTGTGTACTAATTCACTTCTTTTATGGTGCTGTTCATTCAAATACCTATTAAATAAAAAGAAATGGGGATTCTAATTCTAAATGTAATTGTTGTAGTACCTCATCTATGTCGTATTTAACACAAAAGATTATGTCAACATTGAATATACCTGTGCTTTATCGTAATGTGTGAGCAGTGGAATGTCTTTTTATGGACTCCTGCATTTATGATGTCTCTTGTGCTTTGAGAAACTTTGTACTTCATGGCATCTTCTCTAAAAAAGTAAAGGCCTAACATGGATAATATGTCGCCTTCTCCCTAGTGAGACGAGGATATGGAAGTTTTATTTATTGCTATAATATTGTGCAATGGACTAGACCCATTGATAGTACTCACATGATAGATGTATGTTATTGATTGTAGAACAGATGTATCTTCAAGAATACTGATTATGTTATACAGAAGGAGACTAATTCTTTCTTAATAAAACTGATGGGGAGCAGCATAACAAATATATCAGCACGCTGATTCGAATGCCGACTTTAGATTTTTCTCTGCAGCATATGATTATGGTCATTGCTCAACATATCCTGCTTCAGTTATTTTTCTCTGTATAATCAACTTTCCGATGCTTGACACGCTGATTTCTTGCTTGTAGATCCTTGCCAGCTTTAGACTGTTGAAATAACTCCTTTTATTGTACTACTCTTGAATAGCTTTTAGAGGTTGTTCACTATAAGCTGCTTCTCTTTGACTTTCTGATGTAAATTTGTTGAACTAACTTGCTCTGATATGATTGTGGAAAATAATCTTGGTTTAGGGGGGTTGAACTTTACAGTTTATGTGGTTAAAAGCAAACAACAGCCCAGTAAAAATCCGCTAAATGCGGGGTACAGGGAGCAGTTACTTATTTGCAAATCAATTTTTTGATATCTTGCACTTGCTTCTTGTGTAGGCTATCAGGTTTTTGTCGAGTTAGTCAATAATTTTTGACTTTTGCCTAAATATTCTGCTATTGGAAATAAGTTGATTTCATTTTCAGGAATAGAAGCTCGCGGATTTATTTTTGGGCCCCCCATTGCATTGGCAATTGGAGCAAAGTTCGTCCCACTAAGAAAACCAAGGAAATTGCCTGGTACTATTTTGTCTATTGGCATGAATTGGGTGCTTCTTTATATAATATTTGATCTATATTATAGTCTTTATCAGTGGTCTCCCCTTGAAAATCCTCGTATTGAAATTCACATTCCTTATATTTTGATGAATATATTTTAGTTGCCATAGATAGTGATGCAGCATAGCTGCATGCTTATTAAGCGTCGTACCTTTATGTAAAGTTGCAATACATGTTGAGTTTTTCCTTGAATTTTGTAAAAGGTGATCTCAGTTTTTGACCTTTGTGATGAAAATGACGCCTTCTTTCTTCAAATAGTTGGGAAATGTACACAAGTTTTTGGATGTGTCTCAGATAGATATCAAATGATTTTACTCAGCAATATAAGTGACAGCTGAGTGTGTACATTTTATGTCCATATCATCACCTGTAATATCCTGATGTGCAATTGCATACTGATGTCCACATAGTGTCTACATCACTTTTGTTTCTATCAATTAACTCTTAAATCTTTGAAAACCTTCCTGACATTGGTTAGGTGTCCATTTTTCCTTTCCGGGACTTGGTTAATGACATGTTACCCCAATGACAGGAAAAGTTATTTCAGAAGCGTATGTTCTGGAATATGGAAGTGATTGTCTTGAAATGCATGTTGGAGCAGTTGGTTTGGGTGAGCGCGCTTTAGTGGTGGATGACTTAATTGCAACTGGTGGCACTCTGTGTGCTGCTATGAATTTACTTGGTAACCACTATATTAACATTTTACATAAAAGTATGATTAAGGGGGTTCTACTTATTTGGCACTTAGTAGATCTTAGATTTTGCAAGATTTACTTGTTGATGAATGAAAATCCCACTATAGATTTCTAGCAGTACGTAAATTGGAAAGTTGAGACTTAAGTTATCATTTTAAAGTAGAATCCATATGTGCATTGTGGAAGTTCATTATCAGTAAATCTTTGGTCATAAATAGAGCACAAGTGTGCTGTTTCAAAGGATTCTATTCAATTTTTAACTTGTTCTCAGATGTAACGCTGTGGTGGACTGATACCTGAGTTTATCCTACGAATTTATACGTTCTTACTTGGCAAGATAAAAATGAAAATAATATTAACAATAAGGTCATCGCTGATTAATCTGCTTTAAGGTTTGTACCTAATGTATACCAAGTTTCATAGCCTTGGACAAAGTTAAAGAATCTACTGATTCCTAGGTCTACAAATGTACACAATGAGAGGTGTTTCAGGCATTATGTTTGTCCAAAAGCAGTCAACTGTGTACTGGTTCATGTTCTTTAACTTCATCTGTTTTATTTTTATTCTTGAGCTTTTTCCTTTATTTTGATGTGAATTAAATGTTCATTTTTGGACAAGTGTTTTAAGCGTTTAACTGTGCAATTGGTATGTAGAGCGTGGTGGAGCAGAAGTAGTCGAATGTGCATGTGTAATTGAACTTCCAGACCTCAAGGTTTTCATTTTCTTACAACCTTTACGTTTTTGTTTTCTCTTCTTGCTCTACAACCGATTATGATAAAATGCTTTTGGATGTTGTAGGGTCGTGAGAGGTTGAATGGCAAGCCCTTGTATGTACTTGTGGAATCACACTAATCATGGCCGATTAAACGATATAATTGGGCAAAGATGGTAAGTTTGAGAGATATTGGGTTAATTTTCATCCGAAAAATGTATTTCAATATGTTTCATCTAGTAGCGTAGGGCATTAAAATTTATGCAATTAGAACAAAATTAGGTATATGATTGACTAGTGACTGGATTTTATGTCAGCATTATGTTTCTATGCAATTACCCTCTCAAAAGATAACCATGTAGACTTTGAAATGTCTCATTGTCTGAATCTTGCATAGCTCACTGATACTTGCCCCAAAAAACAAAAAACAAAAAGAAACACGACTAGAATGTACCTAATAATGTCATTTTATAACCTGTGGTAGAATCTTGTACTTCTCATATTCCTGGAATTTTGGACCAAGACACAACCTAGACATATTCAGAGTCCTCATAGTCGGTCACATGTTTCTTCTTCTAAAGTCTTTGGTTGTTAATTAACAGCTTAAATATGGCCCAAAAAGATTAGATGGCACAGAAATTCAGGCATGATGTGCCTATCAACGACAGTGACTACTTACCAACTGCCTGACTTGTCTTGTACTTTGCCATTTAACCAAAGCCAATCATATTAGGAGTCTTGATGTTAAGACTAAGCACTTTGTTTAGTGCATAGCGTTCCCGATTTGTAAGTACGACTCTTTTCTTCAAATAACTAACAAAGTTGAAATACACAGAAAAAGAAAAAAGAAAAGGTCATTATAGTCAGTTGTGCATACGTATGTTCTCTTTCTGAAATGGAAAAATCTTCCCTTTAAGGTTGAGTGCTTTCCTTTCCCTACACTCTCTGCTGACAAATTGTAGCTGTAATTAAGGTGTTTAACGTCTTAACTTTGTGCCCAAACCTCCAGGTTGGCTAGCTGGAGTTGTGAATGATACCGCAAGTGGTAATGAGTGTAATACTCATTTGTTATCGTGCTTTTCCAAATTATTTTAATTGAGTTATCTAGATTTTTTTTTGTGGTTGGATTTTATGCTTCTTCATGATTTAGAGGTAGATTATCTGAATTAGGATTAAATTATCATTAGATGTGATTTAAACCTAATCCTAAGATATAATTAATAAAAGCTGTATATTACAAATGATAAAACTTGAAATTAGTTCAAACGAAGATGTCACGTAGTTATTTACCAAAAAAAAGATGTCACGTAGTTATTATGTTGCTCAGTCATTACAGATAATACTAATGTTCGTTCATTTCATATTATAAAATTAAAACCATGGAGTATTTTTGAGTCAGCTATACGTCCAAATAAATTAAATTCTCATACGGAACAGTCCAATTAGCAAGATCTACCAAAAGGAATCTTTATAACTTTCTTTCAAAGTGTCAAAACATATGGCAGTTAACGTTTTGCTTTTGAGTATGTATTTGGTGGAGTTTGAAACCCTAAATTGCAATGATTCTTATGATTAGGAGTTTCTCTAATCGTCTATATGTCTTTCTACTCACTCTTTGTGCTATTAATCATATTTTTCATATCGAGATTATTTAATTCTTATTCACATGTACTTGTTACTGAAATCAAATTCACTGAAATTGATAACAATCACAAATTGAATATGTCATTATGGACATATATATTTGAGGAAAATAACTAATGTATCTAAAATTTTGTTGTATAATTCACTAGAACTGAAAATTTTAATAGCAACAATTTAGAAATGTGAAAGTATGAAAATTCAATGTGTATTGAAAGAGCAAAAGGCTTTTGTTTCATTACATGAAATCATTAGTCTTTAAAAAGGTCACTATGATTTAACATAGAAAATTTGTGAGGCATGTGACTTAGTGTAAAAGAACCCTCAGGGATGACTATGCCTAGGACATCGTCCGTGGTGATAACACGTTATAGTTTCACCTTAGTAATCATATAATGAATACTCTGTATTATGTTTGAAACACACACACACACACGCACGCACGCACACGCATGCACCATAATAAATAAATAAATCATAAAAGAGAATATGAGATAGGAGAATTCAATGTCGAGGCATATGAAGCTAATGTTAAACAAAGTGAACTAAGGAATATTAGTCATATCTTTATCTTATATTGAGCGAGTGTAAGTTGTTGCACATTCTTACCTCCACGTTAAAAGCATATGAAAATGCACTTGACTTACAATGTGAATGTTAAGATGATATATGATGCTATGAGGGATCTATCGATAAACATCTTGAGCTGTCTAAGCCATATCTTAAGACATAAATGCCTAAGATATGTTCACAAGGAGTTAAAAATTAACAAGAGGAAGCACTATGACGAGTCTAATTGAAAAGAGGAAATAAAGCCTTCCACAATTCTTAAGATTCTAAGGACTAAGGCCAACTAAATTGAAAAAGGAAATGAACCTTCCACAGAGAATAAATCTTACCTATGTCATGTTTAGTTACCCTTGGATGCAATGTTAATTTTTACCTAGACTTCGTCATATTAGATAAAATTAAAATTGAATGATCAAGCATATTTTATTTAGAAGACCTAAATAAAGTAGGATAGTCTACTTTTGTAAACATTGTCTAGCTAAAAAAATAGCACAAAAACCAACGAGTAGGGGAGAAAAAAGTTACTAAGTCATTGCAAGTAACTAATTAAGATATATGTGGCTAAACAGATATGACAGCACGATATAGAAGTAATTATTTCATCATATTTATCAATAATTATACTTAGTATAGTTATATTTATTTAGTTTCTCAAAATTTGGAACATATGTTGTTTCAGGAAGTATAAGGCTTTAGTTGAGAATTAATAAAATAAAGTCAATAAAGATTTTGAGAACTTATCAAGTATAAGAAGAGTTCTTTGATCAATTCATAAGGTCATGTGATGAAATTTGAATGGATAACTAATGACTACGTATGAATCCACCAACAGGTTGGTGGTGTAGAGATGAGAAATAACTTTATGCTCATGGTTAGGTTTATAATGACATAGGCATATTATAGCCTATTAGGGTGATGTGTTATTGATGATCAAATATATACTTAATAAGGTACCAAGGAAATATATCTTAAAATAATATTAGATATGAAAAAGTAAGAGGCATGATTAACCATATCTCATTTCTTGAGATTGTGTTTGTTACCTATATTCATGGTTCCTCTTATAAGTATGTGAATTTAGGTTTCAAAGGGAAGAATCTTTAAAAGATATTTTTTGGACATTCCGAAGGATATTTTCAAATGTGAACAAGGTAATAAACAAGTAATTGAATTTGTGTCATAAGATATCTCATTCTTAGAGAATGATTTTTTAAAGGGAGAAAAAAGATAGTTTAAAACTTATCTCCATATGGGAGACTAAATTAGAATGATCTTATAAGACGAGACCAATTGAATGGTATTGATTTAAGTGAGAGCAATTTAGGAGATGATGAATTAGTTTCTGATTAATGACAATTGTAGCCTAATAGAAGCTCTTTACTATCTGATTAAAGTGAGAGCAACATTATTCCCATATTGTGAGTGAATTATTCATCATATAATTTTGAAGTTGAAAGGAATAACCTTTGTGGTAGTTCCTAAAGAAAGTAATAAGCCAAGGAATATGAAAAGGCTCCATCTAGTCTTGTTAAGGATGAATGAGTTATAACAATAGAAGAAGAATGAATTTCAATGAGGGTGTGCTTGGTTCACTTAGGAGAATGATAATAGGAATTATAATGACTATAATAAGGAATGAAAATAGATATTGTTGGGACCCGATCTCAGGAACCGAATCCCAACCGAAAAACGGAAACGAATCGAAACGAAGGAAACGAACGGAACGAATCGAATTCCAATCGAACCAAAACGAATAACCGATATCCGTGAACGAAAATCTTAGAAAACAAATATGCGTCGTTGCGTTGGAAACCATACGACAATACCCATCCGAAAATTCGGTATATATTTTTTTTCTCATCTAATTCAGTCCTTTTCACTTCTTTCATATTTATTCTAACTTATTCAAACAAGAACAAAATAATTTCCACTCT
>JAOSBM010000206.1:28112306-28123194 GCA_027568955.1 Erythroxylum tenue
AGATTAGGAACAAACCTCTTGAGGAGGACGCACCATTCCAAGCATTATCTGTGCCTGGACAAGCAATGTTAAATCAAGAAGTTAATCAACTGTCAAACAAAAATAAAAGATATAAGAAATACCATTCTATGCGTTAACTGCCAGATAAAACTCTTACGAAATCAAAGTTCCTTTTCACCAAAAAAAAAAAACTCAAACTAAAGATCAAATAAAAGAAATACTCAATGGATGCATCATCTCATTATTTGCGGTACAAGTAAACTGAAATATTTCTATAACTCAAACTTTCAAGTTCAAAGGAAGTCCTTGAAACCATCAATTTCATAAGTTTAAATTAGAATGGGAAGCACAATGAATTAGCATCCTTATAAAAACTCAAAAATAGAAAAAAGACCCATTGGAATGAAACTAGCGAACTCAAGCAAGACAACAAGTTTAACGAGGTATCGTTTTATTGCAGAACATTTGGGTAGAAGATGAATGATAAAGCATTACCAAATAAAATTTCAAAGAGAATTTATTTGATGTATATACAACAAAGAAAACGAAACCCTATTTCTACACTTGGCCCAACTAAACCAAACAATTCAAGCTTACAAAATATGGAAAGCTCAAAACCATGCAAAAACAAAAAAGCAGTAGTCAACAGTAGTATATCAAGTTTCTTTACAAAAATAGAAAAAAAAAAGATTAAAAAGAAAAAGACCTGGAAAAGAGCCTTGGTCAAGGCAGGGTTTTGAATCAGTATCTCTCTAGCTTGCTGTTTGTTCTGATCGATTAATACCTTCATCCGAAAGAAAAAATCAATAAGTTGATAAGAAAAAAATGGATCAAAAACACAAAAGGTCGAGCGTTTAGGGATAATTTAGAATAAAAAATAAAACAGAAACGTCGAAAGAGGGAGAGAATATACCTTCATCTGACACATGATTTCGTAGAGTTGGTTCTTCGTCATGCCCGCCAAGTCCGCCGTTAATCCATCGCCGACGATTGGTTTTCCAGTCATTTTTATGACAGAGACTTGGAAAGCAAAAAGCTTAAACCCGAAACGAACGCACTTCGCCTTTTATATTATGCCCCAATTTTATATTATGTCCCAATTTACGGATGGGATTACGGATGGGATTATGATTCGGCAGTGTATTGATGCCAATTAATACTCGGTTAATTTTTTTTAATTATTAAATAATTTTACATTTTTAAAAAAATTTATAAAATAGTCCATTATTATATTGTATAGTTATACTTTATATTTTTAAACTTGTCTCTAAAAATCATAGTAATAAATAATAACCACAATTTTAGTTTAATTTATAAAATTAATTTAATAATTATTAATAAATATAATTAAATTTAAAATATATTTTAAATATATATAATTCAAATAAATTTTGATTTAATAATTAAAAATATATATAATAAATATTAGTTTATAAATAATAATTTTAAATTATTTATTTTTAAAAATATTTTATTAATAAATATTATTTAAATGAAAAAATTTATTTTTAAGTTTTATTTAATTTATAATTATTATTAGTAATAATAATATTTATTTTTACTTTAAAAAAATTAAAAATTCACAATAATTATAAAAGTTGAAGTAAATAAAATAACTAATTAAAAAACTTTGAAAAAAAGAGGGGAATGAGAGGCCGGAGGGAGGGGGAGAGTTTAAAATTTTATGAAAATTTTGCAAAAAAGTTTCATATTTTTTAAAATTTTCGATATTAGCCGATATTTGGCCAATATTTGAAATACCGACTGGTATTTAAATCCGGTAAAACCGACCCTCCGTTTTGTATCGATTTTGGTCCGGTATATATCGGCCGTTACGAAACGGCATCCACATTCCTTATTCAAACATACTTTTTATTTTTTATGACTCTTTAAATTTTAATCCATTACTAAATTATAAAATATAACTTCGCAAAATTTATTTCAAAATTTTAATCATAATGCATTAGATTATTATTAAAATTTGTAAAATTTTTCATTCAAAATTTTATTTTAATTTTTAAAAAATTAAAAATAAAATATATTTAAATTCTCTCTTTTTATAATATCAAATATTTAAATATGAAAGTTAAATATATATTAACTTATAATTTAGGATATTTAACATAATTTACGTTAATATTAATCATAACAATACCAAAATATATGAAAGTTATAAAATATAAAATTTTAAATAAACTTTATGGATTATTAGAAAAAAAAGATTTGTTGAATTAAGGAAGGTTCCAATCAAGATTTTGATAATAACAAAATATAAGTACTATTAATAAGTTTAATGTTGTTAATGAGAAGGAATATGAGAACAAGATGTCATCATATCGAAGGACTATGAAAGAAAATAAGAAGTTTGCAATCTTCAATATTAAGATCAAGTCAAAAAGAATATCAAGATACACCAAGGTTATTTGATGTACCACTTATTGTAAGCTCATCTTAATTGTTTTTAATAGTTTAAAAAGCTCACCATGCATAAAATTTTAACTTTACTTCATTATATAAATCTTTCCATTCATTAAAAGTCATTAGAGCTTTTGTTTTTAATATGAAAGCCTCTCGATCTTTCAAATAAAGCTTTAGGGGAACATTTTGAGATGTTTAATCGTAAGTGCACTAATCTAATTGAGTTTAAGCTTTTGAAGGTGTTAAAATATTATTTTTAGGATGATTGGTCGACTTATATGAGTTGGTGGTCGATCAATATATGTTCAAGTTGTTAAATTTGGTGTACTGTGAGTTTGAGTTTGCTCTAGAATTGGTTGATGTACTAGTTGACTAATGCTATCGGTCAACTAGTGTTCCACCAATTAGTGAATCTAGAGCTTTTAGTGCATATTGGTCAACCAGTATGCTATACTGGTTGACCAATGCTCTACAAATAGCAAATTTAATGGATAGCTCTTAGCTTCAACAACTATTTTTGGTCCTAAAATACTATATATGTGTGTTTTCCCATTAGTTTTAGCATTAATAAGCATTTGAGTGTCTTTTAAACACATTTTAAAATATTTTTAATCATTTGAGCATTCATTGTCTCATTTGAGTGAGCGAGCCTTTTTTTTATGATTATCAAAATATCCAACTGAGCAAGTTTAAGTTGAAGCTATTTTTGGGGTTTGTAATTATTTTGTTGCTAAAGTGGTTTGAGGATCCTCTTTACCTTAAAGAAAGATTGAAAATAAGGTCCCTCTTTGCCAAAATAAAGATTATAAAATGTTATTCTTCATCTTGAAATACTAGTCTTAGGAGTAGATGTAAGGCAAGGATTATTTTTCGAACCACTATAAATCGATTTTTGTTTCTCTTCCTTTACTCTTTACTCTATTACTTACTTGCATAAATAATTCGAACCACTATAAATCAATTTTTGTATCTCTTCCTTTACTCTTTACTCTATTGTTTACATGCATAATTAAATTCCTTTACTTTTACTTCATTCTTGCATTTATGATAATTTGTAAACATTGATTTTATAAGTTAGTATCCTTGAATTAAAATCTTGAATTCACCTAGTTCATCACCCCCCCCCCCCGGGGTGCCATCAGGGAATAAAAAGTGGTATCAGAGTGGCTCTATAGGTCAAGCATTTCAAACAAAATCCTATAGAAAAATTCATAATGACATACTTCAGAGCATCTTTATCATCTTTTAACCTAGAGAACATTAGTAGAGCCCCTTTTTTTGATGGAAATGACTAACTTTATTAGAAAATAAGAATGAAAATTTTATTGATGGCTAAAAAGTTGATTTATGGGAAATTGTCTTAAGTGGTCCTTACATTCCTAGTGAAATTATAGATGATATAGAAGTCCCCAAGTTGAAAGAGGAAAGGGATCCTTATGACAAAAGATTAAAAGTCCCCAAGTTGAAAGAGGAATGAGATCCTCAAGACCTAATCTCCTTAAGTAGTAAAGATGTCCACATTTTGTTTTATGCATTAAGAATAAATAAATTCAATAGAGTTTCTATATGTGAAACAACTCATGAAATTTGGCATACATTAGGAAGTTGCTCATGAAGGAACAAATTAAGTTAAGGGAAGTAAAGATAGCATGCTAACTCACTAATATGAATTGTTCCAAATGAAATATGATGAAAGTAGTTCTAGCATGTATAATAGTTTTATTGATAAATGGCAAGGAAGTTGTTTAGGTTATTACAATAAATGTGGGAAACTAAATTGACGACCATACAAGAGCTAATGACCTAACAACTTTACCATTAAAGGAGCTCATTAGATCTCTCCTTCCATATGAAATGAGGCTCTAAGAGATAAAATAAGAAACTTCGCTTTAAAAAGAAAAGAAATGAACATTCAAAGTCTCAAAGGAAGAATTAAGTAAAGAGGAAGAGATATCATCTAGTGAAAGTGATGAAGAATATATTACTTTAATCACTATAAAATTCAAGAAATTCTTGAAAAATGACTCCTAAAAAAAAGACTACAAAGGTGGTAGGATAGATTCAAAATGTAAATCAAGCAACATTATTTGCTTTAAATTCGGAAAGTCATACAGATGAAGACTCAATGCCTTATCCTTAAAGAAAATGTCAAACATGAAAGAAATGAAAAGGAGGAGAGGACAAAGGCAAAAAGAAGGTACTCAAATCCTCCATTTAGGATGACATAAGTGACTCCAAAAGGGAGCATTTGAAACGAGATGTAGCTCACATATGCTTTATGAAAAGATGACTAATAGGTACTTTTTAATTCTAACTCAAGTGATAATAATAGTGACATTGATTTGACATATAATTAACTTATTGAAAGTCTTAAAATTATGAGCATAAAAAAGAAAAAATTATCTTCTAAACTCAAAGAAGTTCAAAAGAATCTAGAAGAATGCATGAGTGAAAAATGAAAAGATAAAGAGTGAAATGCATGATATCAAAGCTTCTAAAGGTGTGGTTATAATGGATAATCATTACTTAGGCACTTTACAGCCTAAGAACGAAGAGTTAAATAAGGAAGTTGATTCTCTCAAAAGAATCATTATCTAAGTTCACTAAAGGAAGTGGAAACTAGAAAACTTGTTAGGAGCTCAAAAGTGTCCTAATAATAGGCATCTATATAGTGAAGAACATAGAGCATCTGCATCTAAACACACACAACACATCCATTAGGGCTTATGTTAAGAGAAAACCTGATTCCTTATGTATCATTCAAATCTAGACCTAGAATTTAACACTCACAAGGAAATAAAAGGCACAACTTTTATATAAAAACACATGTTAACATGCAATCTCACTCATGCCTTTTTGAGCTTCCACTAAGAATAATTATATGATACATGTTCATAATCCAAAAAGCATCATTACAATAAAACAAACATATCTCATACATACAATTATGCCACTTCTCATTATCCAAAGAGAGCATTCAAGTCACTTGTACAAAAAAGAGGCTTTCATGATTTATATGCACATAAAAGAATAAGGAATGCATTCTTACATCAAAATTGTAATGGTCATCATCATACTATCAAATCATATGACATGGTATTGTTACTTTTGTGGTAAATATAAGCACATTGATAAATTCTTCTTTTAAAAAAAGAAGGATGGCGAATAAACCTTTAAGTATAAGGGTTAAAAAGAAGAAGAAGAATAACAACCAAGGACCCAAACTTATTTGCTTACCTAAAGCACTTTAATTGGATCGTTTTATTGGTCTCTAAGAAAAATAGTAACAAATGGTATATAGATAATGGTTGCTCATGGCATATGACTGGCGATGCATCCCAATTTTCAACTCTTAGAGACGGAGATGAAGAATTCATCACTTTTGGAGATAACGTCAGAGGTAAGATAATTGGTTTTGGAAAAGTTGGTAAGGAAGATCACACAATTATTGATAATATACTCTTAGTTAATGGATTGAAGCATAACTTGTTAAATGTGAGCCAACTATGTGATAAAGGCTATAAAGTACACTTTGAAGGGAGATCATGCATTATATTTAGCGTTGTTGACAATAGCATTGCATTTTTTTAAAAAAGAGAAGGAAACATATATATAATTGATCTTCATGATTTCTTTAACCAAGATGTAAAGTATCTAATGTCTAATAGTGAAGCTGTATGGATTTGGCATAAGAGACTTAGACATGCAAACGTTGACCTCATCTCTGTTCTCAACTCCAAACAACTTGTAAATGTGGTCCCAAAGGTCAAATTTGAGAAAGAAAAAATTTGTGAAATTGCCAAATTGTAAAGCAAACTAAAATCTCTCTCAAAAGTAAAATATTGGTAACTTTCACTAGAATTTTACATTTACTTCATATGGATTTGTTTGGACCAACCAGGTTTGCTATTTTAGGTGGAAAATTGTATCTTTTTATCATAGTTGATAATTTTAACATATTTACTTCGGTTTTATTTTTAGCAAACAAGATGAACGCTTTGGGGCGTTTGTCAAATTTGTCAAAGTGTACAAAATGAAAAGGATCTTTCTATTGCTTCCATTAGGACTGACCATAGTCAGGAATTTGAAAATGAAAGGATTGAAACATTTTGTGAGGATATTGGTATGTTTCATAATTTTTCACCAAGAACCGTTCAACAAAATGGAGTTGTTGAAAGGAAAAATAGGACTTTACAATAAATAATTAGGAACATGATTAATGAATATGATCTTCTTAAGTGTTTTTTTGGAAGAGGCAACCACCACTACATATCATATCTCAAATAAAGTTTTTATCATACCAATCTTAAATTTAAAAAAAACTATGAACTTTGGCGTAGGAAGAAGACAAAATTTAATTAATTTAAAGTTTTTAGTTGTAAGTGCTATATTTTGAATCCTAATTGTAACTTGGGGGAATTTGATTCCAAAACAAATGAAGGGATCTTTCTTAGTTGTTCCCTAATTAGCAAAGCATATAGGGTGTTTAATAGGAAGAACCTTATTATTGAAGAGCTTATGCATATTGATTTGGATGAATTTAACCCTCTTGTATCTAAGAAAGATCTTAAAGATCATGATGTAGGTAAATCCAAACAAATTACAGTCATTAGCCTTTGAAGGAAACAAGAGCAATCACTGACAAATCACCCATGAATTTATTGTCGAACCAAGTGAGGAAAACAAAAAGGATGAGGAACTTCCAAGAGATTGGAAATTCAAGAAGGGCCATCCTCCGAATCAAATCTAGGTGATGTTTAATAAGGGGTAATCACTAAATCTCATATTAAATATTTATCTCATGTTGCTTTCATTTCTTAAGTTGAACCTAAGATAATAAAATCACCTTTAATAATGAAAGTTGGGTTCTTGCCATGAATGAGGATCTGAACTAATTTGATAAGAGTAAGGTGTGGATGTTAGTAATTAGACCTAATGATCACCAAATTATAGGTACCAAGTGAGTCTTTGAAAATAAATTAGATTAATTAAGTACTATTATAAGAAATAAATCTAGATTGGTAGTAAAAGGGTACAATCAAGAAGAGAGCATAAACTTCAAGGAAACTTTGGCTTCAATGCCTAGGATAGAAGCCACTAGACTCTTACTTGCATTTGCATCCTATATGAATTTTAAATTGTTTCAAATGGATGTTAAATGCCTTTTAAATGGTTTCATTAAAAATAAGTTTTTGTTAATTAACCTCTTGACTTTGAAAAACATGATGCACCTAACCATGTCTAGAAACTTTTCAAAGCTTTATATAGTTTAAAACAAGCCTCTAGAACTTGATATAATAGGTTAAGTGGATTTATTTTAGAAAATGGATTTTGTAAAGGCAAGGTTACTACAACTTTTATTAAAATGCATAAGTATGATATCCTAATCGTTAAAATTTATGTTGATGATATTATTTTTTGTGTTACTAGTGAGAATATGTGTTAAGAATGTTTCAAGTGTATGAGTATGGAGTTTGAGATGATCATGATGCGAGAACTTTCTTTCTTTCTTGGAATCCAAATCAAGAGAATAAAGGAAGGAGTCTTTGAAAATCAAGCAAAGTACACTAAAAAACTACTCAAACCCTTCATAATGGATCAAGCCAAACCATTATGGAAACCTATGAGAATTACAACACAAAGATAATGAGGCTAAGTTGGTAGATGTAAAGATCTATCGAGGTATGATTGGTAATTTACCTTATCTTATCACAAGTAAGCATGATATCATGTTTAATGTTTGCCTACGTGTTAGATTTTAATCAAGTCCTAAAGAATCACTTTTATTAGTCATTAAGCACATCCGTAGATACCTGTATGGAACCATTTCATTAGGACATTGGTACCTTACGAATACATTCTTTAACCCAATCAGTTATTTAGATGCAAATTTTAATACTAGTATTTTGGATTAAAAAAAGAACAACTGGTACTTATCAATTCCTAATAAGTGTATAAGTTTCTTAGTTTAGAAAGAAACAAAATTTGGTTATTTTATCAATAGCAAAAGTCGAATACATGGCAACAAGTAGTTCTTGTGCTAAAATCCTTTGGCTTAGATAATAACTTAGAGACTATGGATTATATCTTACTAAGATACCAATCAAATGTGATAATACTAGTGTTATTTTTCTCACAAAGAATCCTATTCAACATTATAGGAGCACATAGAAATTAAATATCATTTCATTAGAGATGATGTCCAAAATGGAGACATTAAATTAGAATTCGAGGATACACAACACCAGTTAGCTAAAATTTTTACTAAACTTGTGAGTGAGGATATATTTTGTACAATTTGAAGAGATTAAGGATAATTATGGATAAATAAGTTTTTAAAGTTGTTATTAAGTTAATTTCTATTTTGTATGCTTTAATTCAACTTATAAAAGTTGTAATCTAAGTTTTTAGAACTTATCGATCGACCACTAACCTAGATTGGTTAACTAATATTCTAAAACACAACAAATTTAATTCAATACTAAGAGTTTGATCCTTATATGGTGTATGGTTGATCGCCCAACCAATCACACTGGTTGACCAGTACTCCTCAGTGGTCAAGAAATATTACTGACTTGGATATATCTTTTTTATCACGAGAGTTTAGGGAGAGCTTGGTCGCAACACATTCATTGGTCAACCAATATCATTTACTGGTTGACCAGTATCCTTTAAACCCTCAAATATTTTTATTCCAGTTAGTTTATGGAAACATTGGTCGCCACCTTAGGTTGAATAACAGCATACACTAGGTTGAATAACAACATACTCTATTCGACTAATGTCATCAACTAGTCGACCAATATATTGAGTTTTTAAAAATCAGTAACTCCCTCTACCTCTTCCTCACCGCACCTACACTACTCTCTATATCTCTATCTCTATATCTCTCTCTATATATATATATATGTGTGTGTGTGTGTGTGTGTGTGTGTGTATATGTGAAAAATCACCACCACTCTACAACTTTCACAATCATTTAAAACCTTTAAATAAAATTCATTCTTATCTTCCCCCACTCTTCTTCCCCTCAACAAATCATGCGTACCTTATTGAAAACATCAGAGAGCCCCTCTATAAGCTCCATTATTCTCCAGTGTCACTCTCCTCATTTTGGCGAGTTTCCAGTGCTTCCTCTTACACCAGTCAGTCCACTCACACCCTCAAGTGCTCGTCCATTGTCCTGCAATTCATCATCCATCCTCCTACTCCATAGGCAAACCCTAACCTCCAACATTTGGAGTTTCCCCAATTTCATAATTTTTTCCTTCAATTGATGATTCACTTAACTAGTGATCTTTATTGTTAATATGTTTATGCATGTTCATGCATTCAAGTTTATGTGTTATCTTCTCAATTGCATCAATTTTGCATATAGCGTGAATTAGGGTTTCAAAATTAGGAATTGCATATTTTCAACGATATTCTAGATAATTTTTCAAAATTGGAGCTTTCTTAGTTTAAGAAAAAACTGATTTAAGTTTTCTTAACCATTAATTGCATCGAAATATGCTTAATTTTGTCGAAATTGAAATTTTTGGTTGTTTTACCTAAATGATACTTGGGACTTTCTTATTGATTAACCCCAAGTTTATTATATAAATTGGCGAGACTTTCATGGCTTTTACTATACTTTTTGACTCCTAATTCTTGATTTTATGCTTAAATTAACCCTTGAGTGTGTACTTTTATTTTATGCAATTTGACAGTAAAAATTGTTACAAATTGGTATTAATTGCACTAATTAATTTTCTAAGAACAATTGATACTGCAAATTGCTATTATTGATTGTAGGAACCTCAAGGAGAAGGGAGTCAATGTGCTGAAGTGAAGTCAACAAGAGGACAAGCGCTACAAGAAAAGTTGTCGCGGCGAAATACAAAGAAATCCCGGCTAAACTTTCAGGAAAAGTTCGTCGTGGTGAAGATTAATTCTTTCGCCGCGGCGAAGGATCCAACAATATAAGTTCGCCGCGACGAATCGTCGAAAACCCGAACCATATTTAGAAAAATCACTCATTGTGTGACCCAACCCACCGATCCAACGTTTAAAAACCTACAAAATTAGGTTACAGCAGACGACACACTACATAGAAGAGAGAGCCGACTACAGAACATCGCAAACACACTCTCGTCTCTCTCACAAAAATTGACCTCCATCCATCATTTCCTTCCATTTTTCATCACTGCCTTCATCATCTGTTGCTGCTGCCACGGATGCTATTGGCGTGTTTACAGTTGTGAGTGCTCCTGAAGCAATGCTTGGCTAAGCACCATTTCTTCTTGAAGATGTAGCAATGACTTGAGTTCAATAGGCTTCAAAGGAGAGTAGTTTATTTATGTTTAACTACATTGTTATGAACTCCTGAGTTAGGATGTATGCTTTGTAGTTGTATTTTCTTGATTATAGTTTAATCAAGTGTTGAACAATGTATTGTGTTATGGGATTTGTTGATGTAGAACTTGGAGCT